>VMDO01007316.1:26577-64077 GCA_007922755.1 Pedetes capensis
CCTTTTTTTTTTTTTTTTCTTTTTTTCAGACAGGGTCTTACTAAATTACCCACACTACCTCTGATCTCGAACTTGTGATCCTCCTGCCTCCGCCTCCCAAACTGCTGGGATTACAGGCGTGCGCCACTGCACCCAGCTCTCAAACACTCTTTTCTAAAAAGGCTTCATTTATTTGTAGAAAAGAAAAAGTACAATTTCTTTTGTAGACAATCTATTGCCCATATATTATGGGATTTATTATGGTTAAGATGTTTTAGAATTTTCTCTCCCTCCTACCCATGCCTGTATTTAGAGCTCATTTTTATCAATAATTCAAATATTATTATAATGGAGTAAATTTTTAGATTATACAGTAGAGAGGGCAAGGTGCACTGACTGGAAATGATGAGAATGAATGAAAGGCTAGGGACACCCAACTGAATAGTAATTCAAGGGTAAAGCCTAGAATATAAATTTAAAAGATGGATTAACAAATTGTATTTCTCTCTCAAGTGTCTCTTCAAATGATGCTTCCTAATGTTGCTTTGTAAATTAGTAAATATTAAAACTGATCTGACAAAAATGTAAGACTTAATCACTTAAGACTTAATCACAACAATGCATGAAAATCCACCAAAAACTGTAAAGGCTACATCTTCAAGAGTTTTCTTTATTTGCTTTGTATTGCTTTTTGGTGCCAGAGATTGAACCCAGAGTCTCGCACCTGCTAAGCATGAGCTGTATGAGCTACACTTTGAGACCAAAATTTAATATCTTTTAAACAATATTATTTCCTTAGTTCTATAAATCACTGGGTTTTGTTTTTATGATTGTTTCATTTGGTTTAGATTGTTTCTTACCCTGGGCTGAAATCACCCAATAGGGAAAAATACCTAAATAATTAGAGGTTGCTATAAAAGAGTCTCATTAAAAACAACTAAGATGAACTTGATGAGAGAGAAAAGCCATAATTGTTCTACTTTCATTAGCCTTTAATGTTGTTGTTGTTGTTAGGTGATGTTGAGTCGGTATCCAACTTAGAGCGACCCTACATACAACAGGTGAAACACTATTGTCAGTGCTTCTCTGCTGTTCATAGGGTTTTCAATGGCAGACTGATTTTTGGTAGTGGGTTGCCGGGTCTTTCTCCCAAGCATACAGCACCTGGTGTTCCCAGGCAGTCTCCTATCCAAGTACTAACCAGGTCCGACCCTGCTTAGCTCCCGAAATCTGACAGGATGGCATGCCACAGGGCTATGGCTGCAGGCTAGCATTTAACACTAATTTTATATTTTTTAAAGGATGAGTATAAGAATTTTACTCAAGCATCAGTTTACCACCCATTAATATAAGTTTTGGTGGTGGTGGTGGTGCATGCTGTAGAGCTGGTCTGACTTGTCCTGACCTTCATAGGGTTTTCAATGGCTGATTGTTTTGGAGTTGCTTTGGGAATGGATTGCCACGTCCTTCTTCCATCTTAGCAGTGCTGGGGATCAAACCTGAGTCCTCAGAGAGTGCAGAGCAGCAATCTGCCAGCTGAGCTATTTTGTCAAGCCTCTCAGAATATTCAGAAGATACAGTTTTAAAGTTTCTGACTATTTAGTATGTCCTAAGAAAAAAATAACTACAATTTCTTATTTTTCTTGTAGATCTTTTTGTTTGTTCTTTGTGGTACTAGGCGGTTGAATCCAGGGCCTCACTCATGCTTTGCGAGAGCTTTACCACTGAGCCTCAACCTAGCCCATTTTTTTACGTTTGATTTTGAGTCAGGCTCTAAGTTACACAGGCTGCCTCTGGCCTCGAATTTGTGAGCATCCTGCCTCAGTCTCATGAGTCACTGGGATTATAGGTGTGAGCCACCACACCATGCTCCATGTAGATAGTCTATGAGAAATTTGAAAGTATAAAAAAAGAAAGGTAAGATTTCAAGAGAGATTATTTTAAATATTAATTTGTAATCACATTTTCCAAACAATGATAATGACAATGCAAGGAAGAAACCTATTCTGCCTCTGAAAACACAAAAATCTTGTTCATAAGACCAAAAATGTTACATTTTAAAATGTTACATTTTAAGCAAAACTAATGAGAAACTATTTCTTTTTCCTTTTTTTGAGACAGGGTCTCTCTGTGTTACCCAAACTGGCCTCAGATACATCCCCCAATGCCTGGCTCTAAAACTAGCACTTTTAAAGTATATCTGAATACTGCACATAAGGTTAAAAATACTTTTTCAATAATAAAACATAAGCCTGATGCATTTTAGGTTTTTAAATCACTGTTATTTCCTTCTATCTGCACTTACATTAAGGATAAAAGCATTAAGGTTTCTAATATATTTTCAGAAAAGCCCTAAACTCTATGAATACACTGTTTTAGAGGATTTTTTTTGTAGGATCGATTATAATTCTTAAAATATGGGAATCTGAAAAACAGCCAAGTAAGAATAACACCTGTAAACGAGGCACAGTGGTTACCCCCTTTAATCCCAGTGACTTGGAGGGCAGAGGCAGAAGGATCACAAATTCGAGACCAGCGGCATAATTGAGACCCTGTCTCAAAATAAAAAGTGAAAAAATAGCTGGAGGTACAGCTCAGTAGTACAGCACTTGCAAAGTATACAAGCACAAGGCCCTGGGTTCAATCCCCTAGTACTGCAGGAAAAAAAATAAAAGAATAACACTTGTGCCCCCCAAAATTCATGAAGTACCATTAACTTGAACACTACTAAAGGAAGACAGAAAACATGTTGATAGGAGTGTTGTGCATAATTTTGGTTGCCTCAATTTGAAAATGAAAAATATAATTTGAGCAACAGATGTTAATGAGAAAGAGTAAGACTGAAATATGAGGTAAAATTAAGAGCATCATCCTCTAAATTCTGTGTGTGTAGGTGTGTGTGTGTGTGTGTGAGAGAGAGAGAGAGGGGTGGGGAGGGAGAGAGGGAGAGAGGGAGAGAGAGAAAAAATATTAAATTGAATTGTAAAAATGTGAAAGACAAGTATCAAAATACTGAGGCAAAGGCATTTGGAGTACATGATAAAACTTCATACTACCTAAGTTGAGCCCTCATATGTGTATGTGTGTTTGTATGTGTATATATACATCAACCCAGCTTGATAAGTTGAGAAAGAACAAAATGAAATAGGAAATACATGTTTTACTTAGGAATTAAACATCAAATAATAGTTTGAGTTAGACAATTAATAAAAGCAATGATTAGGATTTGATTAAAAATATTCTGCATGTCAGCTATAATCTTGTTCTAATAATGGCTTTACCCATGGCATCATGGTGTGCCCTCTTTGTAGGAGCTCTAACTCCTTTTTGAAAACTGATGAATTCCTACTTTTTCACATAAGTGTGTAAAGACATAGCAAAAGTATTGCCTCTCCTCAGAAGTTGTCCCCCCCATCCTATTGTTTGTGTTGCATGTCCCTCTCCACAGTCTCCAGAGCCATCAAACCTATCAGAGCCCTGACAACACCACAGAGTGAAGGAGGGCTGCTCTTCCTCCTTCACTCTGGGAGCTGGGAAGACAGTGTCCTTGTATCTTCATAGAATTTGGCATAGAATAGTAGTTAGTACCTTTGTTGTCACACTAAATGAATGAATTGTGAAATGAATAAACACATGTGTGAACAACACCTTTCTTTTAAAAAGTACTCTTCCTAGTGGAAAGCAGTGGCTCATGCCTGTAATCCCAGCAACTACGGAGGTAGAGGTAGGAGAACCAAAAGTTTGATGCAAGTGACAGCCTGCATAACTTAGTGAGACCATGTCTCAAAATTAAGAAAAACAAAAGTTAAAAATGGGGATTCAGCTCATTGGTGGGGCACTTGAAAAGCATGTGGGAAGCCATGAGTTCTATCCCCAGCACCGGAAAGAAGAAGCAAGAAGAAAGAAGAAAGAAGAGGAAGAGGAAGAAGAGGAAGAAGAGGAAGAGGAGGAAGAGGAAGAAGAGGAAGAAGAGGAAGAGGAAGAAGAAGAGGGAGGAGGAGGAGGAGGAGGAGGAGGAGGAGGAGGAGGAGGAGGAGAAACAAACCCTTCTTTGTTTAGGAGAAACTTTTGAAACATGTAGAACTTAGAAATGAAAAGTTTCTACTTGGAATCTTTCATGAAATATAAAATCTCTTTCCATAGTCTATGGGCTTTTGATGACTCAGGAAATAAGTCTATACTTCAGCAGTCATACAATTTTTTATTGATCTGAACAACTATGAGATAAGCAGCACAAATGTAGCAAGTTCAGCATTTTAACAGCAAGAATTGTGCCACGGGTTTTGTTTTTTTTTTTTTTTTAAGTTCACTCTTCTTAAATTCCTCTCTTCACTGCAAGTAATATGAATAAGTCCTCTATCAAGTAGGCATAAAAGTTATATAAGCTGCATTAATGTTCAAAAAACAAAAGATCTTATCTATCACTTCTTTGTCATGATTTCTTTCAGTTCTATCCTGCTGGTTCCTCTTCTGTTACTCATTGGCACTGTTTTGTTGTTGTTGTTTTATTTTTGTTTGTTATTGTTGTTATTTGGTTGTTTGGGTTTGGTTTTGGTTATCACTCTCTCTCTCAATGATATCAAGCTGGAAGAAGATAAATCCATCACTACATCTCTTACTTCCAAAAGAAGACTCCACTCAGATGATAGATGTTTATTTATTTATTTTGTAGAACTTTGAACTATGTTGAATACAAACACCAAAACCAAACAAGATTGAAACCTACAAGAAAACAAAACAAAACAAAACAAAAGTATACAAAGTAGCTCCACCATTGTTGCTGGAATATTAGCAGTAGCTACCTTTCATACAGCAACCAGACAATTCCAGGGTTGGCAGATCCAGAGATGTATAGGTACCTTAAATATACCTGCAAATTCCAACCAAGGAACAGACTGCCTTATGTGTGTCTTATGTGTGCCTAGGAGAAACAAGCACTTTTTAAGTAGGATATTTTTATGGGCTCATAGCATTATTTTTCTCATAAAGATCAAAGAGCAAGAAAACAAACTGTATGATGTCATGAAATTTATATCTAAATGCTTCATTACTGCAGGTGTGCTCATCTTGCCTATACTTCTATTCTCCAGATGCCCATGTTAAAATTTAAGATCCTACTAGCATGATTATAAAAAAAAATGAAATGAAGATTTTCTGAATAAAAAGTAGTCCAAGGAGCTGACTAAGGAAGTAATAAATTATTCAACAAATATTACAAGCGCCCATCATGGTCAAATGTTAAGGTTAGTGCCACAATACAAATAAAGAAGTATGAAATATGTTCTAAAACCTACAAAAATATGTGTAAGGTAGATTAAAATAAGATGGCATGTTGGCAAAGTTCTGTTGGCAAAATATAACTTCAAAACAATTCCAATTCTAAAGTCTTCTGAAGGGAAAAATAAGTATATCTAAGGGACATCTAGAGATGACTACTTTATCTATCTTGCCATTCCACATATCATAGTTCAGGTAACCTACCCATTCCTATGATTTAAATGCCAACCTTTCATATTGATGATTCACAAGCTTTCATTTCCAGCCTCCAGTATATTTCTTGGGCTCAGAAACTCATTTTGAACTACTAACTGGGTTTCTCCATGTTAACATCCTAAACAATCACTATATTCAATATATTAAAAAAAAAAACCCTTGAATTTCCCAGCCCCAGTCCCTCCCCTGGCGTATTTCAGTGAATATTCAAAACCACACTCCTATATTCTCTGGCTTAAAGCCTTGGACTTCTTTCTTTCACTCCTAACTTTGAGCCAGCCCTGACTACTGCCAATTAAACATGCAGTCCTAAGTCAATTCCTAAACTAAATGGCTTGAAAAACTATCCACTTGCCACCATTATGTGATATCACCTAACATCCCCACAAACGCATTGATCACATTGGTCTGGCATTATATATGTTTTTATACATTTCCACCATACAGATTAGAGGGACTGTGGGACAGACTATGTTGTTGTTGCTGTTGTTGATAGATGTCATCCAGTTGGGTCCTACTCACAGCAAAGCTATGTACAACAGAATGAAACATTCCTGGATTCAGTACCAGACAAATGACCTTTTTTATGTTTAAGTCCATTGTTGCAGCCACTTTGTCAATATATCTAGTTGAGAGTCTTCCTTTCATTCGCTAACCTGCCACTATCCCAAACATGATGTCCTTCTCCAGGGATTGGTCCATCCTGACAAGAAGTTCAAAATACATAAGATAAAGACTAGCCATCCTTGCTTCTAGGAGCACTGTGGGTCCACTTCTTCTAGGAGAGATCTGTTGCTTCTTTTAGCAATCAATGGTATATTCAATATTCATCTCCAGTACAATAAATCAAATGTATCAATTCTCCTGTCTCCCTTATTCAATGTCGAGCTTTCAAAACCACATGATGTGACTGAAAATATCATGGCATTAGTCAGTTGCACCTTTGCTTTCAATGTGACATCTTTTCAACATTTTCAAGAAGTCTGTTGCAACAGCTTTACCCCATACAATGCCTCTTTTGATTTCTTGACTGCCGTTTCCATGGGTGTTGATCATAGAAACAAGTAAAGCAAAATCTTTGACAACTTCCCTCTTTTCTCCATTTATCATGAAGTTGAATACTGATCCAGTTGTAAGGATTTTTGTTCTGTTGATGTTGAGTCACAATCCATACTGAAGGCTTTCTCTGACCTTCATCAGTAAGTATTTCAAATCCTCTTCACATTCAGCAAGCAGAGTTGTGTCATCTGCATAACACTGGTTGTTAATGAGTCTTCCTCCAATCATAATGTCATGTTCTTCTTCATAAAGTCCAGCTTCTTGGACGATTTGCTCAGCATACAGCTTGAAGAACAGTGAAAGGATATAGCCCTGACACACACCTTTCTCAACTTTAAATTAAGCAGTGTTTCCTTGTTCTGTTTGACCGACAGCCTTAAGGTCCATATACAGATTCCTCATGAATACAAGTGCTTTAGTATTCCTATTTGCAATGTTATCCATAATTTATTCCAATCAACATAGTCAAATGCCTATACACAGTTGAAAAAACATAACTAGACATCTTTATGGTATTCTCTGCTTTCAGCTAATGCGCATCTGGCATAAGTAATGATGCCACTGGTTCCATACCCTCTTCTGAATTTGGCTTGATTTTCTGGAATTTCCCAGTTTACATACTGTTGCTAGCCACTTTTGAATGATCTTCAGTAAAATTTTACTTGCAGGTGATATAAATGATACTATTCGATAATTTCCACATTCAGTTGGATCTCCTTTCTTGAGAATAGGCACAAATATGGATCTCTTCCACTCAGTCAGCCAAGTTTCTGTTTTCCAAATTGCTTGGCATAAACAATTTAGCATCTCCAGGGCAGCATCTGTTTGTTGAAACATCTCTATCTGTATTTCATCGATTCCTGGAACCTCTATCTGTATGTCATTGGTTTCTGTGTTGTGCCAATTCCTTCAAGGCAGCTTCCACTTCTTCTTTCAGTACTGTTGGTTCCTGATCATATGCAATCTCTTTAAATGGCCAGTCATCCACTAATTGTTTTCAGTATGAAGACTCTGGGAATTCTTTTTTCTCCTTTTGATGTTTCCTCAGTCATTTAATATTTTCCCTGTAGAAGGCTTCACTATTGCCACTCATGGCTTCAATCTTTAATTCTTTAAGCTTAACAAAAACAGCATGTTCTTTTTCGTTTTCTCCTCCCAGCTCTTTGCTTGTGTCATTATAATATTTGATTTTGTCTTCTGGAGCTGCCCTTTGAAATCTGCTTAGTTCTTTAACTTTGTCATGTCTTCCTTTTACTTTAGCTTATTGTTCAAAGGCAAATATCGAGTTTCTTTTAACATATAATTTGTTCTTTTCTATTTTTCTGTCTTTTTAATAATGTTTTGTTTTCCTCGTGAATGATATCTTTGATGTAGTGCCACAATTCTTCAATCATTAGTGTGCAATGCATCAGATCTGTTCTTCAGTTGGTCTGTGAACTCAGGTGGGATATACTTGAGGTCATATATTGACTCTCGTATGTTATTATTGTTGTAAGGTACCTTTGAGTTGAGTCTGACTTATAGTGACCCTATGTACAGTGGAACAAAATGCTCCCCGATTCTGTGCCAGGCACACTATTTTATTTATGTTTAAGCCCATTGTTGCAGACAATGTGTCAATGCATCTGGTGGAAGGTTTTTATTTTTTTCATTGACATGCCACTCTTCCAAACATGATGTCCTTCTCCAGGGATTGGTCCCTCCTGACTATATGTCTAAAATATGTAAGATGCAGTCTAGCCATCCTTGGAGCACTCTGCTTGCACTTCTTCTAGGACTGATCTGTTGGTTCTTTTGGCAGTCCATGGTATATTCAATAGATGTCTCCAGCACCATAATTCAGAAGTATCAATTCTTCTCCTGTCTCCCCTTGTTCAATGTCTCTCATATACTTGTTCTCATTTTCTTTAGTTTCAGTTTGAACTTGTATATGAGCAGTTGATGGTCTGATCCATAACCAGCACCTGGTCTTGTTCTGACTTTGATATTGAGCTTTTCTATCATCTCTTTCCACAAATGTAGTCAATTTGATTCCTGTATGTTCCATCTGGTGAAATCCATATGTATAGTCACCATTTATTTTGGTGAAAAAATGTATCTGCAATGGAAAGGTCATTAGTCTGACAATATTTTATCATGTGACCTCGAGCATTGTTTCTGCTAAGCCTTCTTCATTGTTTCTAACTTTTGCATTCTAGTCACCAATAATTATCAGTACATCCTGATTGCATGTTCAATCTATTTGAGATTGCAGGAGCTGGTAAAAATCTTTCCTATCTTCATCTGTGGCCTTAGTGGTTGGTGCATACAGGTAAATAATAATCACATTAACTGACCTTACCTGTAGGTTTATGGATATTTTTCTATCACTGACAGGACTGCACTTTACCACAGGTCTTAACATGTCTTTTCTTTTTTATGATGAATGCAACTCCATTTCTCTTTAAACTTTCATTCCCGGCATAGTAGACCATATGATTATCTGATTTCAAATGGCCCATAGCAGTTCATTTTAGCTCACTGATGCCTAGAACATCAATATTTATGCACTCCATTTTCCTTTCGATGATTTCTAATTTTCCTAGATTCATACTACATACAGCTGACATTCCAATTATTAATGTATGTTTACAGTTGTTCCTTCTCATTTTGAGTTGTACGACCTCAGCAAATGGAGGTCCCTGGAGCTTTACTCCATTTCTGTCATTGTTGTTGTTGTTAGGTGCCATCATGTCATGTCTGACTCATAGCAACCCTCATAGGGTTTTCAATGGCTGACTGTTATCTGTCCGCCAAGGACATATAGAAAAATACTACTAAGTAAAAGATAGAGAAGACTTGGATGGAAAACTTAGATGGGAAGGGGGAAGGGGGAAAAGCATAGGGGAGGGTAAGAGGTAACCTATATGAATAATGTTTATCAAATTGCATAAAAATTGTCACAATGAAAACATGTCAAAATGAATCACATTATGATGTACATTAAAAATTTCTAATAAAAAAAGAAAAGAAATCATACTACTAATAATTCAACTGATCTGAAACTAAAAAAAAAAAATGGCTGACTGTTTCGGGATTGCCTTGGGAGTGGATTGCCAGGACCTTCTCCCATTTTTTGCGGTGCTGGGAATTGAACTCGGGACCTCAGAGACTGCAGCACAGTGCTCTACCAACTGAGCTAAATCCTGAATTTCTGTCATTAAGGTAGAGTTTTCTTTGAGGAGACAACTCTCCTCCAGTTATCTTTTGAGTGCCTTCCAACCTGGGAGGCTCATTTTCAGGCCCAATATCTGACAGTGTTTCTCTGCTATTCATAAGGTTTTCAATGGCTTATTTTTTTAGGAGTAGGTTAGCCACATCCTTCTCCCTGGTTCATCATGGGTTACCCTGCTGTTATCTGTAATACTATTGGCATAGCTTTCAGCATCACATCAACATGTTATCTCCCAAAGTGTGGCAAACTGACTAACAAGTGGGGGTACAGGATGGTACCTTAAGAGGAAAATGACAGAAAATGGTAGAAACATGAAAGGATCTTTAGTTTGGGCACTGAAAGGAATCCAGGAACATACTTCTTGATTCAGAGAAAATCTAGAGATAGCTAGGATCCTTCCTTATTTGGAACCACCATTTTTCAAACTTAATGCTTCACAAATTTTATTTTATTTCTTCTACACAGATTTGAATTGCAAACAGTTCTGCTCCTTTTATTCAGATTCTTATCCTGGTCACAGTGAATTTCAGAGCAATTTAAAGTCTTCACATGGCACAAAGTTTTTTATAAAATTCCTTCAGGCCTTTAAGAAGGTAAGGTGGTGTTTTGTTTATTTGGTTTGGTTTTTAATTTTAATTAAGTTATACTATGTCTTCAGGGCCAGTGATTTCCTCTCATGTTGACATTTTATTAGTTTGTAACATTGTGGAGGCTTATTTTATTTTATAGATGAATGTTCCATTGGACTGTATGTGGGCAGTGAATTGCAAAAAGTGGAGGGTGAAAATCATGTCCAGTAGGTCACTTGGACTGCTTAAACAAACAAATTTTATTATTCAATATGAAAGCATATTTATTTTGGAAATAAGTAGCATTATAAAAAAATCATGATTGCAACTCTATGAAGGCAAAGATATTTATCTACATGCATACATTTCTTTACACTTTCAACAAAATATTATCAAGCATGAACTATATACAAAATATAATAGTGCAACAAAATGTAAAAAAAGATGGTTTTTGTACTCAGAGATAATATATTCCCCTATGAAATGTCTTCCTTTTCACAAGCAAGTTTTATATGTAATGCCTTAAGTTTCCTTTATAAAGTCTAACCTAACAGAATTACTATTTTAACATAATTAGGGATTATGTTTTCAGAACTCCAATGCTACAGAGATCTAATAGTAACATGGAGATCTCTGACCTCAAGGATGGAGGTTACTTTGAAAGGCTCTTCCCCCACCAAAATTCTATGATTCAATTAATATTGAGCCCTATAATGAAGATAAGTAAGAAAGATGATACCAACTTATGAAGTTTTATGAAAAAAGAGTAATATTTTGAGAGAATAGGCATGTAAAAATATTAGCTATCTTCCATACTGAAAATCAAGTACTGTGGATACATTGCCTACATTCAAACTGTCTAGACTCAAACTCACTTTTATAATAGTGAATTGAATTCTTCTAGATCAATAATCATAATGTATTGAAGCTATATCTCAATTTTAAAGAATGAAAATATTTCATTCAAAATATATGTGTTGCCCTGGGTTTGATCTTGGCATTGTAAAAGTAAATACATACATAAATAAATAAACAATATTTTTACTAAATTTCATTAAGCCAACCAATATTCAGTTAAACATCTATTAATGCTACTAGGAACTAACAAAGCTGTGTATTACTTGACATTTGAGAAGAATTTGGAAGAATCATGGACAATGTTTGACATTAAATATCATGAATATTTTTATACGTCGAGCTAAGCATAAAATTTCCTTAAGATACCAATTAACTAAACATCTAGTCCAAATATCAAGGTTCGGTCTGAAAACATTGTTAGTCAGTGATCAGATAGTTTCCCTGCGAAGGAATCTGATGTTACAGAAATTATTTTAAAGGGAGCAAATACCTTAGGCAACCCTGTTGTTCCAGACGTGTAGAGAATATATAGTGGATGTTCTGAAAGAACAGGAACACAGTCATGTGATTGAGCTTTTGCCATTTCTTCCTCCCAATCAAGATCACGACCTGGCACCAAAGGAACCATATCCTACATAGCAAAAAATACAGAAACATAAAGTGTAAGAAGCAGATTAAATCAAGAGAACAACAGAGAGTATCTAAATCTATAGAAAATTGGGCATCTAACTAGAAATCCACATCTATATGGCACTAAATTTGGGTTTATGACTAAAACTCTCAAGGTTGTGAGTAAAGATAAATGTTTATAAAAATCCAGTGGTTTGATGTTGGCTTCAACCTAACTGAAAAAAAAAAAGAATATGTATTAATCAAATCTAAGGATATCTTTAAGAAATTCAATCTGGCTGGGCATGGTGGCAATATGCCTGTAATCCCAGTGACTCATGAGGTGGAGGCAGTAAGATTCAAGTTTAAGACCAGAGGTACTCTGCATAATTTAGAGGGACTGTGTCTCAAAAAAACCAAAAAAGTAAAGGAAAATGAAAAAGAAAAGAAAAAAGAAATTCAATCTGATACAATTAGGTTTTTACCACTACTCAGGATAATTAACTCAGAATTCCTTATTTCCACAGATGCATGTAGACTAATAGTTCTATAAACTAAGTTTTATTTTTGTATCCTATTTCTTTTACTTTGGAAGTACTGTCTTCACAATTAAATGTCAAGTAACCAATTAAAATTTCTCCTTATACAAGGGCATTTGAGAGCAACAGTGCAGCCACCTTTCCAAATGAGGGAATGTCAAGCCATCTCCAGGGTGAGAGAGAATTCTACTTTGCTTTTTCAGAACAAAAACAAATTTTAACATTAATGAGAGAATGTGATACATATAAAATATTTTCTAAGTTTTCCTACTTCCAGATCAATAATTAATATAAAAACATTTGTCATTTTCCTGTCTACCAGACTCTGTATTTTAAACTGTGTGTAGTATAGTTGTGAGTTAAACAGATATATCTTTAAATAAAATAAGCAGACCTCTTTAAAAACAGTGGCTATCAAATGGCTCGATAGATGAAGGGTAGGTAAGCAGCTCATGGAAAAATTACTCTAATAAAGAGTTATAGCCCTCTAAGTAGAGTTCATACTTATTAAATATATGGTTATTTCTGATACATTAAGTTTATGATCATGTGTTAGGAGTTTTATAATTGATAAACATTTTAGCACAGGCAGAAACCAGCTGTACATGACTTAGTTAAGTTAGTAAGATTCACCAACTAGAGATGTATGCAACCATTCACTTCATCAAGTGGATGGCAGAACTAAGACCAAAGACTGAGAGATTTTGATAAGAAAATTACCTCCATTTTCCAGATTCCCTAATATAGTAATTAAGTTTATAAAAACATATCATGTATTTAAATATGTACATTTACAAATAATAATTTAAAACAATGTCACAATAGTTATATGAGTAAACATATTCACGGATAACACAACTGAAGACCTTCCATGAAAGTGAAATTGCAGGCCCAGCTGGATTCTCCAGTATCCCTCTAAAAGGCAGTGGCTGGTAACATTTGGATAAACAGAAATAGCTAACAATGAGCAAATCATATTTCCATTTATTTTTATGCAGGAGATAAAAACAACAAATTTCACATTATCAAAACTTTAATGTCACAACTAGAGAGCTATAAAAATCATCACATACAAAATGAAAACCATGAATTGAATGATCAGAAAAATGATTACACATCAGTGATTTTCACAGGTTTCTAATGAACACTAGAATGAATGGTTATTCTTTAGGCCAAGAAATATAGATATGAGTAAAGGAGATCTGACAAAATGAAGAGAGAGAAAAATCAACATTTATGTGTACATATATATGCACTGACTTCTATAAACATGTCTTTCCTAGTTGCTAGAATTCTTAAAAAGCAATGTTGGGACAGTACCAGGCTGACTGATGTGATGTTCCTTTGATTCTGTCATTGCGTGCCTGAGGCTTTGGAACAGCAGCCAGGTTTTTACCTCCTCTGGCAAAAAATGCCATCCTGGTTAATAAAATGCCCCACCCAGTCTTATAATTTGTGTCTCTCTAATCTCAAAGCAAAGTTAATCCACTGGATTTAATTGCTGCCTAAACAGGCGTTCTCTTAGGAAGAACAAGGGCCATTCTAAGCCCTCATCTGTGTCATAGTAAAGGGTCTAGAAAAAGAGAAAGAGAGAGAAAGCAAGAGTAAGAGAGACTTGCATTAAAAATACGAACAGAGAACATTAATATCCACATATGATGTGTTTATAGAGTTAAAAGAGTAGCATCTATATTGTTGGTGATAAATCATTGAATTAAAGTTCAAACTGGCTACTCTACTTATTAGCTGAACTTTGGGCTTAACTACTTCATGACTCTGCTTCTCCAGAAAAGCGGCCAGTGCAAAGATCTAGTTAATTGGTTTGTGAGAATTAAATAATAAAAAGTATTTGAAAGTACTTAGCATGGTGCCCAGCCCATCATAAGTTCATTACAAATGCTATACGAATCCATACATGTGTGTAAATAGCATGCATATGTGCATGTAAACATTTCTTTGCATGTATTTCTATCATTCCTCCAATCTTCCCTAACTGAAAGCCTTCTTTTCATTCCTTGACTAAAATAGAAAATAAGTGTTTTTAAAAAATATGCTTGCAATCATTTCAAAGAAATTTAAATTTCTTCTTCAAGGCAGGAAGAACATTAAAATCATTGAGTGTTGCAGTTCATGAACCACAAACTACTAACACTTTACCCAGGAATATAATGTGGTAATGGTAAGTGGTAGGTGTTAATCAAAATGACATCATTTTAATACTCTTTTCCTATCTTATCATGTAAGAGTTTTCTTCTGATAACCCCTCCAGAATGCCATAAAATTATATGTCATTCTTCGTACTCTTGTAATTCTTTTTTTGCAAAAATATATTAATCTGCTAAAAACCCAACTTGGCCTCACCATAAATAGCTAGAATCTTGCTTGGCTATATAAATAAGGTGATCATCAGGTCAAAGTCATTAGGAGAAATACTATAAAATGTATTCATTGTTGTATATTTCTTTTCCTTCTTTCATGGATCACAGAATAATTTATCCGTTTAGAATAGTCAGGTTCTATTTTCCTTAGCATAGTATTTATTTCTGTCCTAAATACTTGGCTTAATTTTTAAAAGATATTTTACATGCAAATTAGTCACACCTCTCTATCAGACAGGATAGTGGAGAGATTAAGCACACAGACTGCAAGTGCTCAAGTCCAAGTTATGAGTCTGGAACTTACTAATTGGGCACATTACTTTGTATTCATTGATTCTTCTTCTTTAAAATTGTAATAATGGTAGTGGCTAACTCATGGAGCTTCTGGAAAGATTTAAAAATTATCTACTAGTAGAGTGTCTTAAAAATTAAATGGTAGGTACTCAGCATCTGTTAGTATTATTGTTATAAAACTTAGTAATAAATGGCATCCCAATAATACTATACATAGAGCCCAATTTATGAATAGTACATATATTTCTGTTTAAACCTTTTTTATTTTAACCAACTTTTTCATAAAGATAGTATCATCCATATCTCATTTCCCTGGAAATAAGAATGACATTCAAGATGTAGATTTAATGGTTTATGAATCCAGTGACTCACAATGTCAAAACTAGAATTGGCCTTAGCATATAAGCATAAACAAGAACCAAGTTAATATTAATATTACCATATTTGGACGATTATAAATGAGAACTTTCTGTGGTTTGTGTTGTCCTATTCTTAGTGCTTCTTCTAGAAGTGGTACGTATTCCACCTTCCTTCCAGGTTCAATGCCAAATGATGCTGTAACAACCACTTTGGGCTGAAATTAAAAACAAAACCACAATGGAGAAAGCTTTAACAATTCTAATTAAGGTCATCACAATATTTCAGGACAGACTGGCAGTTTAACATTTCCAAAGTAATGTTTGAATGATTCTGTTCTCTATTGAATAAATGGACTGAAAACAAATAAACCCTTTTAAATGTCATAGACCCAACCACATACACATAAATCTTACTGATGCTTTGGGTTCACAAATATGAGACGTACATAATATTTTCCAAAGAATTCATTAAGCGAAATGAACTTGCCATAATCCAGTGTAATGTGAACCTTAGAGACCCTCAGTTTTAGAGCAGGTGCATATGCACATATGTGTGTGTGCACGCACACACATACATTCTTGCCCACAGAAGCTAGTTGTTTCTGAGCATGTAGCATTTCTTTAGGTGGACAGCACCATCCAGGCTGCAATCAGCATGAATTTGTCAGGACTTTTGTTTAAATATCTCTTGTAAATTCCTAGAGAGACCAGAGAAGGAAGAAGCCCAAATCGCCAATAATTTTCAGTGATTTTTCTCCTCGTACTAAATACATACTCACGTTCACTGGATATTACATTTGTAATTTTATATTACTTTTTCTTAAAAGTGTCCTCAAATGATTGAAGTTTTAAGCTCCATAAAGTCTGACCTTTCCCCTGTCATTAAGATATACTCAAAAAATGTTCTTCAGCTGACATCCTGCGAGTCACTCTTCAAAACATACAAAGGGACAGCCAAAAAGTATCCCTTGAAGGGGGTACAGTTTAGAGTAATCTCCCTTCCTTAGGACATGCTGGGCATGCTTCAGAAATTGGACCATAGTCAACATGTTCCTATATCTCCATCACTGCATGGTAAACTCTCCAAGGCCAAGTTTTTAATCCATTCATATTTGTGCCTCCTATGCCTGGTATGCCTGCAGATGTACCACTGTGGCATGCAATCCCATCAGATCTCAGAAGCTAAGCAGGGTTGGACCTGGTTGGTATTTGGATGGGGGACCAACTCGGAATACCAGGTGCTGTAGGTTTGGCAGAAGGACCCTGCAACCTACTCCCAAAAAACAATCAGCCATTGAAAACCCTATGAATAGCAGAAAAGCAGTAACAATAGTGCTTTGCCAGTTGTATGTAGGGTTGCTATGAGCCAGATACTGACTTGATGGCACCCAACAACAACAACATGCCTGGTATACTGCTTACCATACTATATAACTCTCAATAAAAATGATGGAACTAAATAAAAATTCTTATTAATCTTCAGAAACATACATATATTTATTCTTTTAAATATATTGCTTCTTTACCAAGAAATCCAAAGGAAAGGCAACATACAATAAATCATTCAGGAGACAGAAAATTAATTTATGGTATTGCCTCTATTCTTGAATTCTGGTTTCTGGTTACAGTATATTTTATCTAAGAAAGGTTTATACTGTGCTAAATATATGCATATATAGTACCTTTTTGCTTTTTCAATGTAATTAATATTCATGGAGCTGAAGCTCAGTGAAGTTCCATAACTTTCCCTGGTTACAAGTGGTGGAGAGAGAAAGAGGGCCAGTTCTGTCTGGCTGCAGACCTTTTCTCTTATCACTACATCAAGCTGGATTTTTTCTAAAAATTGAATATAATTCACATTTAAATATTTATAATACCAGCAAAAATAGCTCCAGATAACATTTCCTAAGATTAGAATTTTGAATAAATGAAAGTAAGTTACACATAAAATTTAAAACATACCATATAGAATGTATCATTATTTGAATAATTTAATAAAATCAGAATTAGACTCTTCCCCTTGAAAAATAATCCCTTTCATATTTCCATTAAGGGCCTTTTATTAGTGATTTTATGGGATCAAGACTGCCTTGTTAGAACACATCCTCTCCATCTTTACCTGTTAAAAATCTGTATTAGCGCATTTATTTTACGGAGCTGGGGTTTGGTACAGAGTTGGTAGAGTACTTGCTTTGTGCACTATGAGGCCCTGGGTTTAGTCCCCAGCATTGCAGAAACAGAAGGTGGCCCACTCTTGAAATAATTCCTAAAACAATCAGCCATTGAAAATCCTATGAATAGCAGAGAAGCCCTAACATAGTGCCAAACATAGCACAGTGTTGGCTAATGCTTCCTTCTGTTCTACATAAGCTCGCTGAGTTGGACCCAACTTGACAGCACCTAATACATACACACACACACACACACACACACACACACACACACACACACACACACTTATTTTACAATCCTGACATAAGAACAGATTTCAACTAACAGTTTTATGTAAACAGTTTTTATGTAAGTTTTATGTAAACAGTTTTATATCAGCTTTGTCTATTTACATCTTCCCTCCCTTAATTTGACCTGACCAATGGCCTTGTCCATAAGAATGTGCATTTCTAAACTTATTAAAAAAGTTTGTGTCTGTGTGTGTTGAAGTGTTTGTTATGAATGAAAACTTCTCTAGTGATATAGCATAAGGTAAGATCTTATTTAAATATATGTTATTGTTGTTGTTAAATGCTGTTGAATGGGTCCAACTCATAGAGACTCTCTCTCTCTCTCTCTCTCTCTCTCTTTCTCTCTCTCTCTCTCTCTCTCTCTCTCTCTCTATATATATATATATATATATATATATATATACATATATATACACACATATACATATACACATACATATATATAAATTGCCTCCTTATCTTATAAAAATGTTTTTTTAAAGGAAGTAAGATATCCAATACACTTGTCTAAATGATGTTTAGGCTTTCTTTTGGTAAAAATCAGAGTCTATGGCTTCCTGAGAAAATTCCAATTTCCCACTGATTTGGAGGTCAGTAACTGATGATTTCCTGGAGATTTCTTTCAGAAGCACTAATTCAACATGTTTTAAAAAAAAGGAAAAGGGGAAAAATTAGGATTCAGGTAGTTATTAGTTCACAAAACAACTTCTGGGTTCTAATATTGATCAATTTCCAGATGAAGTGAAATATGCAAAGCCTCATTCTATGCCTACCACTCAGGAAATCTTCAATATGTGCCAGTTCACCCCCTCATTAATGTTTCATCTTGGGCTTGTAAAACTCTAAATGTCAGTCATCTTTTATTCTTATAATGACTTTTCTTCCTCAATCTTCTCAATTCCATTTTCTCCTTCATATTTTCCCTAGCTTCACAAACAGACCACTTACCAAAGGTTTTCACTCTGGTCTCCAGCCTCACCCTACTCATATCATACTACAGGGGGTCACCTCGTCTTAATGTGGCTTAAAATATGACCCTCACTGCTCCAGAACTTTCACTGGAATGTCTACAGTTCAGGCAAAATCTGTCTTATCAGGCTCTTCTATCACACCAATGTACTTGCTCTCTCCCAAATAATTTTTACTCTTTTCTGCCTTTAAAGGTTAATCCATATTTTTTAATCCTGTTTTGGGACCCCACTGTGTGATTCTCCACAACTAGTTGAATCTAATTAAGATGTAATTGAAATCTCTCTTCATCAGGGAAGCCCAAACCAAAAGAAAATGCTCCTTCCTCTAAATTAGTGGACCAAAAACGACTTTTTATAAAGTTTTATTAGAATACAAACATGCTCATTGCTTTTTGTATTGTCTACATATACTTTAGGCTACAACATTAGAGGCAATGATTGCAAAAGAGATCAGATAATAGGTAATGTCTGAAAACACTGTGTGGTCACCTAAAGAATTTTTGCTAAACTTGAATGAATTAATAGAATTATAATAGCTCTTTTTAATGAGTGCCGTATGTCAGACACTGTGATAAATGTCTTAAATTCAATATTTCAATAATATTACACAATATACTTAAGAAATTTATCTTAGTACCCCATTCAAACATATGACCTTACTTTCCCAAACATACCATCTTAACCACTGGGCAGTACTTCCGTTCTTGGGGATATATAGATCTTAAAGCTAACTGTGTGTCCTTCTATATAATAACCATCCTTTATTATCCAGATCCAAAGACAGTGTCAGACACATAGTGGGGATTTAAGAAACATTTGTTGAATGAATACATTAGTCATAATTTATTTTTCTTAAATCTCTTATATACCCAAATATATGGAAAGATAACTTGAAATATATACACTTCATCTTATATTTTATATTCCTCAAAGCACTTAGCAAGATGTCTTTCACAAGGAACTGACTAAAAAGAAATCAATATTTGGTTAACAGATATATATCAAAAGGAAAAGTAAAATTCAAGTGAAAGGAAGATTTAAAAGAAAAGTAAGATCGTTCTTGGATGATTCCTCCACAAATAAATATGTCTATCCTATTAGTAACTACACTTGGTTTCCTCAAAAGTGCACTTACCTTTGCATGATCAATTCGAGTACTTAGTTCTTTGGATGCAAATCCTCCAAATATAAGACTGTGAATGGCTCCTATCCTTGCACATGCCAGCATGGTATACATTGCTTGTGGGATCATGGGCATGTAGATAACCACAGTATCACCTGTTTTTATGCCATTCTTGACCAAAACACCAGCCAGTTTAGAGACCTGTAACAATATCATTAGATCAGCAAAGTATTTTCTATATTATTTCACTAAACATGAAAGTTTAAGTAGTAATGCTAGATGGTGATCACCACCCTTGGTAGTGGTTTAAAGAAGCTTTAAAAGCTGGGCATGGTGACTCACACCTGTAATCAGAGTAACTTAGGAAGTGGAGCCAGGAGGATTGCAAATTTGAGACTAGAAGCAGTCTGTATAATTTAACAGGATCGTATCTCAAAATAAAAAGTTAAAAAAAAAAAGGCATGGGAGTACAGTTCAGTGTTACAGCACTTGCAAAGCCTGCAAGCAGAAGGCCATAGATTCAACCCCCCAGTACCAAAAAGAAGAAGAAGAAGAAGAAGAAGAAGAAGAAGAAGAAGAAGAAGAAGCAGCAGCAGCAGCAGCTTGAGAAACACATAGCTAATGATGATGATAATCCTTTACATGGTGAGAATTACAACACATCTGCATTATAGCTGATTATAAACAAATTTACTTTTATGTCATATGAATTTTATGGCTGACATTTGCTTAATCATTCATCTTACAACATATTTACAGAGAAATTGTTACATGTCTGATATGATATTTAAAGTTGGGAATACAAGGCTAAAACATAAAGCTACCCACCCACTTCAGCCTCCTGAGACATTAGGATTGCAAGGGTGCAACACAGACTCTGGCGCTTTTTTTCTTGTTATCTTTTGTACTTTTTCTTTTTTCTGTTTTTGACTTTTCTTTACTTCCCTCTCTTTGTTGTTAATTTTGTTTCCCTAAATTCTATTTTTTCTAATGTAATTTTCTATTGCTTTTTTTAGTTTAATTTTTTTTATTTTTGCTGCCTGCATAACTCTTTATTTACTACATTTTTATTATCATTTTATTTACTGCATTTTATTATCATTTTTACTACTTTTTAAGAAGAAATTTCTTAGCCTTTTTACTTCTTATTGCTCATTTATATTTAACTAATTTCTTTATACATTTTTATTGTGCAATTGGATTTTTTTCATCTTTTCCTCTTTCATCTTCCTCTTCTTAACATTCATTTTCTTTCCAGATTATTACTTTTCCTTTCCTTTACTTAATGCTTTCTGCTTCCTTCTTTGTCTTGCTTTCTGCTTCCTTCTTTCTCTCCCCTTCCCCATTGAATTTTAGGTAATCATTACAAGCAAAATTTTACTAAAGTTCATTCAAAAGTGACTGCAGCAGTATATAGACAAAGAATTTTTGGAAAATCAAGTGGGATTCAGAAGAGATTGGGGAATAAGAGACATCACTGCTGATGTCAGGTGGATATTAGCCAAAAGCAGAGAATATCAGAAAGATGTCTATTTATGTTTTATTGACTATGCAAAAGCATTTGACTGTGTGGATCATGCAAATTATGGATAACACTTCAGAAAATGGGAATACCAGAGCACCTAATTGTACTCATGAGGAATCTGTACATGAACTAGGAGGCAGTTGTTCAAATAGAACAAGGAAACACTGCCAGGTTTAAAGTTGAGAAATGTGTGCATCAGTGCTATATACTTTCACCATATCTCTTCAATTTATATGCTGTATAAATAATCCGAGAAGCTGGACTTTATGAGGAAGAACATGGCATCAGGATAGGATAGGAGGAAGACTCATTATCAACCTGCATTATGCAGATGACACTACTCTGCTTGCTGAAAGTGAAGAGGATTTAAAACATTTACTGAGGAAGATCAAAGATCATAGCTTTCAGTATGGGTTATGACTAAACATCACCAAAACAAAAATCTTTACAATAGGATCAGTATGCAACTTCACAATAAATGGAGAAAAGATGGTGGTTTCCAAGGTTTTGCTTTGCTTGGCTCTATAATCAACACCCATGGAAGCAGCAGTCAAGAAATCAAAAGACACATTGCTCTAGGAAAAGCTGTGGCAAAAGATCTCCTTAGAGTATTGAAAAGCAAAGATGTCACATTGAAGACGAAGGTGCGTCTGACTCATGCCATGGTATTTTCAGTGGCATCATATGGTTGTGAAAGCTGGGCATTGAACAGGAGAGACAGGAGAAGAATTGATGCTTCTGAATTATGGTGCTGGAGATGTTTATTGAATAGACTATGGATGGCCAAAAGAACCAACAAATCTGTCCTAGAGGAAGTACAACCAGAGTGCTCCTTGGAAGTAAGGATGGCCAAACTGCGTCTTACATATTTCAGACATGTAGTTGGGAGAGATCAATCCCTAGAGAAAGACACCATGTTTGGGAGTGTGTCAGGCCAATGAATAAAAGGAAAACCCTCCACCAGATGGATTGACACAGTATCTGCCACAAAGGGCTTAAGCATAAATAAGATCGTGTGCCTGGCACAGAATCAGAAAGTGTTTTGATCTTCTATACGTAGGGATGCTATGAGTCAGACTCAACTCGATGGCACCTAATAGCAACAATTTTTTTTACTCTATTTTTTACTTTCACACTAAATATTTTGGCACTTCATAGCTAACTCTATAGTATTGTCACCTTTTTATATTCTATGGGAATTGGAGGTGTAGTAGTTGGCTTTCACTGATTTTAATTTTACCTGGTGGTTGAGTATTGTACTAGTTACAATGTATGGCTTCACTTCTTCCAGTGGTACTGAAGTTTGAGATCTCAAGAGAAAGCCACTCCTTTAGAAGATCCCCAAGTACAATGGAAAGAGGTAATGATTCTTACAGATGCACAAATCACAAATCAAAAACAAAAGAAACATGAAAAAGCAAGGTGATACATCTCCTACAAAAGACCATAATTCTTTAACTACTGAATCCAAAGATACTGAAATGGCTGGTATGTCAGACAAATAAATTAAAATTCTACTTGTAAAGGTGATCAATGACTTCAATGCGGACACAAACAAGTGATGAATTAAGTCAGGAAACCAATAAAGGACCTAATTCAGAAAGCCACTAATGTAGAAGACAAAACCCAGCAAAATGGATGAGAAATTTAGCAAGGAAATTGAGATTTTGCAAATAAACAAACAAGAAGAAATATTAGAAATGAAGAACTCAAGATATTAAATAAAAAACACAATAGAAAGCACCACCTATAGACTGGATCAAGCAGAGGACAGAATAGCATGCATGGGAGATAAGGCTGAAGAAATACTATATTCATATATCAACAAAGAAAAATTTTAAAAAGAACATAACCACAACTTCTAAGAAGTCTGTGACATGATCAAACCTAAGATTCTAGGGGAGAGAAGAAGGAGCTGAGACAAAAAAATCAAGGCATAGAAAACCTATTCAATGAAAACATAGCAGAAATTTTCCTAAATCTTAGGAAATAAATGGACATCCAACCACAAGAGGTATTCAAAACACCAAATAGACATGGCCAGAAAAGAACCTCCCCAAGACACATTATAATTAAAATGCCAAGGTTACAGAAAAAAGAATCAATATTAAATGCTACATAAAATAACCCCAACTCACTTACAAAGGTAAACCCATCAGAATAACATTAGACATCTCAGCATAAACCCTAAAGTCCAGGAAAGAACAGAAAGATGTATTTCAAGTCCTAAAAGTAAATAATTGCCAACCAAGATGATTATATCCAGCAAAGCTGTAATTTAAAGTCAATGGAGAAATAAAGACCTCCCAAGACAAGCAAATACTAAAGCGATTCATGATCACCAAGCCAGTATCACAGAAGATACTTCAAAGAATCCTATGTACACAAAAGGAAGAAGGATACTCAATCATGAGAGTACAGGAAAGAATAAAATTCATATAAAGAACAGATGAATTCAAGAGAATTAGGAAAGAACCACTCATGTCTAACTCAAAAATCCAGCAAATCTACAACATGAATAAGAGAAAGAAAAGAATGAATAGTATGTGATCCAATGAGGAAATCACTCAACATAATTAAAAGAATCAGCAAACCTCTCTCAATAATAACCCTAGCCAGGCACTGTGACTCACACATGTAATCCCAGCAACTCATGAGTCTGAGGCAGGAGGATTGCAAACTCAAGGTCAGAGGCAGCTTGCATAACTTAGTGAGACTCTGATTCAAAATTAAAAAATTAAAAATGGGCCGGGGTTGCAGATCAGTGGAAGCACACTTGCAAGGTATTTGTATAACCCTGAGTTCTACTCCCAGCACCATAAATAAAGTAATAATAATAATAATAATAATAATAGAATAATAATAATAATAATAGCTCTACATATAAATGCTTTTGACTCCCCCAATTAAAAGACATTGTTTAGCAGATTGGATAAAAACCAAGATCCAACAGTTTATTGTCTGCAAGAAAGGCATCCCACTGGCAAAGATAACCATAGACTGAAAGTGAAAGGATGCAAGCAAGTGGAAGCCCCAAAAAAGGAGTAGCCAGTCTTATATCAGACATGTACTTCAAGTTAAAATTAGTCAGAAGAGATAAAGAAGGTCACTGCATATTAATAAAGAGAAAAGTTGATCAAGATGATATAACAATTTTAAATATATACATACACTGAACACCAGGGTACCTAACTTCATTAAAAAAAACACTACTGGACATAGAGGGACAGATAGGTCCAGATACAATAAGAGTATATGACTCCACTCTAATCAATAGATAAAACATCCACAAAAAAATCAACAAAGAAATTTCAGAATTAAATAAGAGATCAAATGTACCTTATAGACATCTACAGAATATTCCTTCCAAAAGTCATAGTAAGCACATTCTTCTCTGCAACCCATGGAACTATCTCTAAGACAGATCAGATTTTAGGCCATAAAACAAGTCTTAAACATACAAAAAGCCTGAAATAATATTGTGTATCTTATCAGGGTATAATGGAATAAAAGTAGGAATAAACAGCAAGAGAAATTATAAGAACTATACAAATTATATAGCAACTGAACAATATACTCTTAAATGATCAATGGGACTTGAATGAATCAGGGAGGAAATCAAAAAATTCTTAGAATCAAATGAAAACAGAAACACAACCTATCAGAATATTTGGGATATAGCAAAGGCATTTCTAAGAGGGAAATTCATAGCTTTGAGTGCCAAAATTAAAAAATCAGAGGGGACTCAAAGCATAATTTAATAATGCATCTCAAGGTCTTAGGAAAAGAACAAATAAAACCCAAAAACAGAAGATTGAAAGAAATAATAAACATCAGAGCAAAAATTAATAAAACGGAGACTAAAAGAACAATAAAAAGAATTGATGAAATACAGATCTGGTTCTTTTAAAAGATAAGCAAAAATGACAAACTCTTAGCTAAATTTGCCCCATGAAAAGAAAGAAGTTTCAAATTTATAAAATTAGAGATGAAAAGGGGGATATTACAACAGATACCAATGAAATCCAGAGTGTCTTCAGAGAATACTTTGAAAACTTGTAGTCCCAAAAATCTGGAAAATTTAGATGAGATGGATAAATTCCTAGACACATGAGAGCTACTAAAATTAAATCAAGAGGATATGTTGTTGTTGTTTTTGTTGCTTTTAGATGCCTAAACAACTTAAACAGACTTATAACAAGCAGTGAGAATGAAGCAGTAATAAGGGGTCATCTGACAAAGAAAAGCCCAGGACTGGATTGACTCACTGCCAAATTCTACAAGATCTTTAAAGAATAATTAACATCAATGCTTCTCAAACTATCCCATAAAATAGATGTGGAAAGGACACTACCAAACTCATTCTATGAAACCAGTATTGCCCTGATACCCAAATCAGGTAAGAATACAGCCAAAAAGGAAAACTGCAGACCAATTTCCCTGATAAACCTAGATGCAAAACTCATTAACAAAATCCTTGCAAATTAACTTCAACAACACATTAAAAAGATTATACACTGTACCCAAGTTGGTTTCATCCCAGGAATGCAAGTTTGGCTCAACATATACAAGAAAATAAATGTAATACAGCACATAAATAGACTCAGGGACAGAAATCACATGATCATCTCAATAGGTGTAGAAAATGCCTTTGACAAATTTAAACATTTGTTTATGAGAAACAGCCTTGAAGAAACTAGGTTATGAAGCAACATACTTCAACTTAATAAAGGCAATGTATAGACAACATCATACCAAATGGGAAAAATTTGAAACTATTTCCTCTAAAATCAGGAATGAGACAAGAGTGTCCACTATTTCCACTGCTGTTCCGTATAGTAATTGAACAATTAGCCACAGCAACAATGAAAGAGAAAGAAAGAAAATGGTTACAAATAGGAAAAGAAGATTTCAACTTTCCCTATTTACAGATGATATGATCCTATCCTTAAAAGATCCTAAAGCCTACACCAGAAAACTCGTAGAGCTGATAAACACTTTCAGCAATGTAGCAGGATACAAAATCAACATACAGAAACCAGTAACTTGTCTATATACCAATAACAACCAGGATGAGAATGAAATCAGGAAAATAATCCCATTCATGACAGCTTCAAAAAGAATACCTAGGAATAAACCTAACCAAGGAGGTGAAAAGACCTTTACAATGAAAACTTTAAAAGATGGAACAAATCAAAAAAGAAACCAGGACATAGAAAGACATCCCATATTCATGGATTGGAAGAATATTGTGAAAATGACTATATTATTAAATGCAATCTACAATCGATGCAATTCCCATAAAAATCACAATGATATTCTTCACACAAATAGAAAAAAAAAATCCTAAAATTCAGATGGATGCACAAATTGCTAAAGGAATCCTGAGCAGAAAGGCCAATGGAGGGGGCATCACAGTACCAGATTTCAAATTTTACTACAGATCCATAATAACAAAAATAGCATGGTACTGGCACAAAAACAGACTCCAATGGAAGTGTGGAACAGAATACCAATGGAACCAAATACAGGATCTATAAATAAACCCATGCAGCTACAGCCACCTGATGTTCAAAAAAGGTGCCAGAAGTAAAAGTTGTAGAAAAGATGGCCTCTACAACAACTGGTGCTGGGAGAACAGAATATCCTCATATGGAAGACTGATACTAGACCTTTCACACCTTGTACAAAATCAGTTCAAAATGTATCAAAGGCCTTAATGTAAGACCAGAAACTGAAACTGTAGAGAAAGACATAGGGGAAATACTTCAAGACATAGGCACATGAAAGGACATTCTGAATAGGACCACAATAGCACAGGAAACAAGAATAAGAATGACAAATGTGATTGCATGACATTAAAAAGCATATGCATAGCAAAGGACACAATTACCAGAGTGAAAAGAGAACCTACAGAATAGGAGGAAATCTTACCCAGCTACATGCCAGACAGGGGATTAATATCTAGAATATATAAGGAACTCAAAAAAATTAAAAATCAAAAAGCCAAAATCCAGAAATGGGGAATTGTACTGAACAGGGAGTTATCAAAGGAAGAAATACAAATGGTCAACAATCATATAAAAATGTTCAATATCCTTAGCTATCAGGGAAATACAAATCAAAACTGTATTTAGATACCATCTCACTCTAGTCAGAATGGCTAGCTAGCATCAACAAAATAACAACAGATGTTGGCAAGGATGTGGGGAAAAAGAAACCCTAGTACACTCCTTGGAAAGCAGGTTGACGCAGCCACTATGGAAATCAATCTTGAGGTTCCTCGAAACTCTAAATGTAGAACTACCATATGTTCCAGCTTCTGGGTACATATCTGAAGGAATATAAGTCAACATACCATAGAGATACCTGCTCATCCGTGTTTATTGCGGTGCCATTCACAATCATCAATATAGAGAATCAACCTCAGTACTCACCAACAGATGAGTGGATATGGAAAATGTGGGATATACACAACATAGAGTTTTATTCAGCCATAAAGAAGGACAAAATAATGGCATTTCTTACAAAATGAATGGATCATTTTAGGCAAAATAAGCCACACCCAGAAAGACAAACATCTCATGTTTTCCCTTACATATGGATGTTAGATTTCAATATATATTCAATATTAAAAGAAATAGGTCATGAAAGTAGAAGGGATCTATGTAGAGGGAAATAGAGAACTAAAAAGAAGTGGGAGGAGGCAATGAAAGAGTTATGGAAGAAAATAAGAAAAGTGTCACATTTTGTCATTAAAGCAAAATCCAAAAATGCATGTATATCTATACACAGATACAGATATGGATAGCATATATGTTGTCATTGGGTGCCATAGAGTCAGATCTGATCTGGTTCATAGCAATCCTATGTACAGCAGAATGAAACACAGCCCAACATTTTGCCATGCACATGATCTTTCTATGTTTGAGCCATTGTTGCAGCCACCATATTTCTTCTAATTTTGAGTCATGCCACATTAGCAAAAGGAGGTCCCAGGGACTTTATTCCTGACATTAAGGTTGACTCTACTTTGAGGAAAGAACTTTTTCAGTCATTTCTTGAATGCCTGCAAGCCTGGGGGCTCATTTTCAGGCACTATATTTGGGAGCACTTCTCTGCTATTCACAGGGTCTTCCATGGCTAATTATTTTGGTAGTGGGCTGCTATGTCCTTCTCCCTAGTCTGTCTTAGTCTGGAAGCTCAGCTGAAACCTGTCTACCATGAATGACCCTGATGGTATCTGAAATGCTGATGGGATAGCTTTTAGCATCACAGCAACACACCAGCCCCCCACAGCATGACAAGCTGCCATTTGGGTATATATATATTTGTTAGGTGCTGTCGAGTTGATAGCAGACTCATAGTGACCTTGCATACAACACTATTGTTAGTGCTTCTCTGATGTTCATAGGGTTTTCAATGGCAGATTGATTTTGGGGAGTGGGTTGCTGGGTCTCTCTCCCAAGTCTACAGCACCTGGTGTTCCCAGGTGGTCTCCTATCCAAGTATTAACCAGGTCTGACCCTGCTTAGCTTTCAAGATCTGACAGGATTGGATGCCACAGAGCTACAGCTGCAGGCAGTATATATATGGATATATATATATATATATATATATATATATATATATATATATATATCCTATATGCAAATATAAATTAGAGATAGATATACACACAAACAAGACTTACAAGTAGAAGGGGGACCACTGGTAGGGAGGAAGGAGATGGCAGGAGAGAAATCATGTGAGGGTTTTGGATGAGGTAAAAATAAAATAATCAAAGCCACAGGCTTGCTTCTGTAAAGCTCATATTCCAAAGGGTAAATCTGCCAAGCCAAAGGAAAAGTAAAATAATTACAAATTTAGATATATGTTGGGTTAAATGTTGAAAAAAAACTGTAGGTAATAAGAAAGAAATCATTGCCTTATACACTTATAAGTCAAATAAGACAGTTTCTAACATACTATTGTCTCCATTTATAAGATATGGTAATTGAGGCTTAGATCTAATAGATAACCTGAGGTCCCAGAACTAATAAACGGTGTTACCAAGATACTTTCACAGGTCTACTGACCTCATGTTATTTGTTTGTTTTCTTGCCTTAAGCCAATTATTTTTTTCTTGACAGTTTTTATACTAATTATTTATACAAAGTGATTTCCTTTTGGATGAAGCACATGTGTGTTTTGGGAACTCAGCATCCAAATGTCTCTTTTCTCTTAACACATGTGTTTATAATTTCTAGTAATACAGACAAAATAGACCATAAGTCAACATATAATAAAAAATTGTTTCAAGAAAC
Source organism: Pedetes capensis (assembly GCA_007922755.1). NCBI lineage: Eukaryota > Metazoa > Chordata > Mammalia > Rodentia > Pedetidae > Pedetes > Pedetes capensis. The sequence continues at coordinate 56,316 of VMDO01007316.1, forward strand.
ATTTCCATGGGCAACAATATAAAGCTATGGGAAGTAGGTACAGAACTAAATAGTTCAATATTCACCAAAAAAATTCTTTCACATTAAAGAAAAAGGCTGGCATACAATAAATATTCTGTCTCTCTGTCTCTCTCTCTCTCTCTCTCTCTCTCTCTCTCTCTCTCTCTCTCTCTCTCTCTCCTGGTCTCTCTATCTTATCTGATATATCACATCAGTATATAACACGAGGCCAAGATGTCTACCTTTCAGGTAGTTATATTTTAGTGCAAGGAATACTTGCAATAAATAATAAACATAACAAATACATGATCTTAAATATCATCAATCCTATGGGGGAGGAGAGTAGAGCAGAGCAAGGGTATCATGCATGTAGGGGAAAAGGTAGATGTAATTGTCAATGGGATGATCAGTGGAGACCTCATTAAGAAGATGACATCTTAGCAAAGACATGTTGAAGGCTGGAAATTAGTGGGTGTTGGTGAATATACTATTTTAGGCATTGGGGCAATAGTACAGAAGCATAGTGGGGAAGGGAGATCACATATGATGTAATCAAAGAACAGCCAAGAGACCAGGAGGCTGGAGCAGGGACAAGTGAAAAGGCAGATGGAGATAAGGTAATAGAGCTAAAAGGCCCATGGGGGCCTAGTGGGCACCTTGAAGGGCTGAGGCTGGCCTGTGAATCTGGCTGTCCAAGAAAATGAACAGAGGCTTGAGAGAGAGAAGGAATTAGGCCACATGGCTATTTGTGGTTCCTTTCATTTCACTCTACCTCTCCTTTTAGAGAAAGTTCAAAGAATTCTGAATCCTGATAATTTTTCCTCTGTCTCTTTTTATTTTCTCTCTGTAGAGGAGGAAAGATGTGGTTAAGGTTAATGGCCCTGGTGAATGAGACAAGATAAAATAACATCTCAATGTTTTATTCTTTCTTATACTTCAAAGTCTATAATTGAGTTCTTTGTTTTAAGAACTCCAAAGCTGCCCAGCAGAAATGTACAAGAAAAAAATATATCAAAGAAATATAAACCATGCACTTAAATTCTATATGGAGCTCAAGAATAAAGATAAAGCACTGGGGAGTGATAGCCAAACACTTAGTGTGCAATCCCTGCAGAAAGTGACTGTGATCTCTGGTGGCATTGGTAAGTACCCCATTTAAGGTACAGCCTTGGCAGGGAACAAGGAGAAAAAAAGCTTGTTTATTCACAGCTTTAACTTTAACATCTTGAGCACTGCTGGTTGCTGAATAAAAGTATTGTTTAACCAGGACCCAATCTAGTAGTGTTCCAGTAATCTTAGATTCCAGTCTCACTCACAGTGTTGCTGGATGATATGTGCAACTTTTATGTCTTCTGAAAGAAATGAAATCAAGAAATTCAAGACCTTTTTTTGAAACTTAGATATCAAAATGGTAATTCATAGGCCAAATGTGGGTCCAAGATGTAATTAATTTGGGACCAAATAACATCTTTAAAAAATAAGCCAACAAATTAAATTTAGTAGGTTTCACATGTTGTGGTTTGGCTATGGCTTGAATGTGCTCCTCAAAAGTGGATGTGCTGGAGGTTTGTTCTTCACAGTGGTGATCTGGAGAGGTGGTAGAACTTTTGATAGGTGGAGTCTAGCAGAAAGCATTCAGGTCATTTAGGCATCACCCATTAAAGTGTTTGATGTACTTCTCAGGGGAACCCAAATTGGTTTTGTCATAAAAGATTGTAATAAAAGCCATGTCAATGGCCCCTGAATCTCTCTTGCATTTGATCTCTCCTTTTCACACAAATTCATGCCATGATGCCATTCTTCATGCTATGATGTAGCAAGAAGGCCCTTACCAGAAACAAGCATACTTGTGCCATGCTCTTAGAGCTCCAAAGCATGAGCTAAATAAGTCTTTTTCTTCATAAAGTACCTAGTCTCACATATTTTGTTATAGTAATAGAAAACGGACTAAGACAATACACAAATTTAGAGTATAGGTTCTAGCAACACCAGTCCTGTGTTCTTAAATGACAACAATCAATTAAACCTGAAAATCATCTGAGCAGTTTGTCCTAGAGCTCATTATTCCTGGGGGCATTTACAATAGAGAGCTTGTATCTTCTTTACAATCTAAGTTTAAAATACATTCATCTACATCCTATGTACGTGTGTTTATTTTATGTTGTATGCTTACACCATAGCTTCATAACTATTAGAGAAAGAATAGCATATACCAACAACTGATTTTCTCTCACCCACCCACTTCTCTCATTCATATTATCTCTTTGGCTCCTATATGAGTATGAGTCGTCAACCAGTGCCTTGAAAACAACTTGCAGTCAAATTAGGATGAAGCACTTCTGTGTAACCACTAGATGGAATCCATATGGTCTTATTTGTTACAGTTACTTCCCAACATTTTGATACCAGAGTTGGTGTAAAAACAAAAGTTTTGCATGATTAATATGCAAGTGTATTTTCCAGTAGTTAACAGGGCTAGAAGTCACTCTGATAAAATTTTCCATTATAACTTGTAAATTTAAGTAGTAATATATGTAAGAAAATTTAAGGGAAAATATATTTCTGGTGAAACTGCTAATCAATACCCTACAAAAAACAAAATATATGAAAGTATTTAAGAAAATTAAAAAATTTTTTTTAAATATTAAATCTGGAGTTGGTTAGTATGGGAGCCTCCAGAATAGAACACTTAATAGTCATGCATCAGATGCAAATAAAGTTGTGATAAGTGTAGGTAATAGTGAGCAATAAAATGAAAAATAATCTAGTCATCTGAGTTCACAATCACTCAAATGAAGTAGTATCAAAAGGTCAACACTAAGGACATCAGAGTTCAGAGTTCTGAAGTGTTTATCAACTTTGGACAGGAAATTATCAAAGAGAAGGGAATATATATTATTTTTATTCAGTGATATTTTTATCAGCCATAAATCTGAATATAGATTTATAATTTCTGCTATTCAAAGAGAAAGTATTTTAATGTATACTTTTTCAACTGAGGAAAAAGTTAAATCATGGGTCATTCAGCCAATCTATATACACTTTTACATTTTAAAATTCTTAATTTATCAACAACTTTATAGTTTTATATCAGTCACTGCTGTCATTGCTGTTAGGAGTCATTGAGTTGTGTACGACTCATAGCAATCCTCATAGGGTTTTCAATGGCTGATTGTTTGGGGATTGTTTCGGGAGAGGACTGCCATATCCTTCTCCCATTTTTGCAGTGCTGGGGTTTGAACCCAGGTCCTCAGAGAGTACAGAGCAGCACTCTATCAACTAAGTTAAACTCCAACCCATATCAGGCACAGAACACTAAAACTGATATTTTATTTGACATGAAAACCCATATAAATCAAATGCAATCATGATCACCTGGCATGGAGATACTACCGTGGTCATACATGGAATAAGTGTACTGAGGAAAGAAAAGGAATGCACATATTTACATAATTAGGTACAACCAAGTTTGATTCTTCCCCTTAGAAATTGTATGAGTTAATCACTTTGGGTACTAACTTAAGACTATTTTAATGTAAAAGCATCCTATCCACGATTCAATTTGTGCAGCATCTGCTATGTGACCCATTCAAAGATCAAATCTGCAGATAAAAAACTAAAGAAGGCATGGTTAGTGTTTAAACCAAAGAAATTTGAAGTCCAGGGGGAAAAAGTCACATAAGTGATTAATAGTGAAAAAATATGAGACTGCAACAACAGGGGCTGGGGATGTAGTTCAGTGGTAGAGCATGTGTCTAGCATGTATGATGCCCTGGGTTTGATTTCTTGCACTGAAAAAGAAAAAGAATGGATGGACAGAAGGAAGGAAAGAAGGGAAAGGAGGGAAGAAGAAAGAAAATACAATGGGTACACACACATATTTGATATACAAGCTATAAATACAGAGAATATAATAAATGTTTAAAGAAAAAAACTTATTATAGTAAAAGACACATTATTATTAATCCTCTTCCAAAACTTACTTCTGGTTTTGAATATAGTTAATCCCATCATGCTTGCCACTTTCTGAAGCAGTTCTGGAAGTTCTCTTTCATGAGTAATATTTTTTTACTTAAACAGTCACCATATTTATTATCATTCTTCATATATAACATATATAATATACTAGATGCAAACAAAATCTTTAAATATTAGGATTATAAAATGAAATATATTAGTGTACATAATGAAAAAGAATTTAATAGATTTTTATGTATTCATTCTGAAAAATCTTCATTCCAAAGCAATCTATGAGTTAACCCACAGCACAAATATAATTAGTCAAACTTGACCAAAGGCCATGTTCTACAAAGGATATTCACACTTGTTTCACAAATAGCAAGTGTGTCCATTAAAAGAAACGCATGTTTATCTGAAAAAGATAGTGTTATTTTCAAAACTGTGGTAAAAAGACAGCAATTATAGGCAGCCCTGAGGCCATGTCAAAGAAAATTATATGAAAGGGAAAACAAGAGAATGTATATGTACAATGATACTATATTGCAAACTTTGGTCTAAAAAGTGACAGCAGTATAACTACTTGAAAGAAATCTGAGGAAACACCCTACTAAAATTTGGGATAAATGATGTTTTGAAGAGGAGATAGAATTTATCACAGAAAGAAATTACCAGAAATACCTGTATTTTACTTTTCAACATACATTGTTGATCATGCATTCATGCACACACACGCGCGCACACACACACACACACACACACACACACACACACACTTTTTTTGCTTTACTTATACCCAACAATGAATAGTTTTTATTTTGGCTATACACCAACTATGCATCCAGCTAAATATCTAAGAAAACAATTATTCTAAAGCTTCTTACAATCTGAAATTATATTTAAAATTTTTTTAAAAAGAATATATCAGGAATGTAAATATTTTCATGTAAGAAGCTTCTAGACATATAACTTAATACAATGACATCTTATAAATCATTGAAGTAATTTTCAATTAGACATGATTCTGTACAATACTAAGTCAATTTAATTGTGAGATAACCCTTCTAACAGGAGAGCAGACATCACATTGTTAAAAGTTTTTTTCAACAGATAAATCTGTACCATTTATATTCAAGAGTAAAATTTACTATGAATTCTCTGAACCAAAAATGAATAAATATTTATATTTAAGAATGGCATTCTCTTAAATTTTGGAATAAAACTTGTTAAAACAGTTTTCTGAAAGTAGTCTAGAAAACATTTACTAGAACATTTATTCTTTTTCAATAATTTTCTCTGAATGAAGGAATAAATATAATTATTAGAATAATCATTTTTCTCATTCCCATTTTCTTCCCATGTGAGTTTCAACCAATATTTGACCATTTTCAGACTCTGTATTCACAACCAAAGTGAAATGAAGAATTATTTAATTCATTTAGTTCAAGCTCAAAATAACTTCAATTTCAATAATCTCTGTGCCTTCAGGACTAATTTGATTTTGAGAATACATTCACAGAAAATTAGTTCTGTCTTATGTTTCTCTATGAATATATGCTCATAGTCTTGAAAAGGAAGAATATGTGCTTCCATTTCTTTAATATTCATATGTTGAAATTTACAAGTATATCATCATTACAAGCATATCACCTTGAAAAAAGCACCTTGTTATTTAAAAACACTGCTGTATATAATAGGCCATGGTTGACAGAGAAAATAATATTACACCAAGGTTTAAAGAATGGAAAATATAACTGATGCCTACCATTAACACACAATATAACTATGGCACATATAATCATAAGGAAAGAATGTATATAGACAATGAATGATTGGCGATTTTTTATTTTTACCAGTTTAACATCCCTCTTCTCTCGGCTTTAATAATTGGGTAATTATGACTTCCTCCTGCATTTATTCACTTGAGAGTTTTGGTCAAAATCCCTAATCCTCTGGGTATGGGCCATTTGGCTGAGAATGTAAAGGCAGTTCAGAATGAATATGGGAAAAATTCAGCATGAAGAATGTTGTGAGATGGGCTGGAAAGGTAAGAAGAAAATCAATATCAGATATCATGCAGACTTGCTAAAGTCCATTGAGTTTAGACTTATACTAAGAATAATACTGTGTTATTCAGTTTTGAATTACTATGATGAAATATATTAGGCATTTTACTGATAAAGAAAAAATGTTTATTTGGGCTTAGAATTCTGGAGTTTCTAGTCTATGCTTGAGTAGCCCTTTGGATTTGGGCCTCTGGCTAGGGTAGCACATCAAAGTGGAAAGATGTGGTGTAAAAAACCACTTCCATCTGCAGCCAGAACTAGAAAGAAGGATAAGATAACTCTGAGGTCTGACAGTCCCTTTCAAGGAACACTCCTAATGACCTAATAACTTCTCAGTAGGCTTCACCTCTTAAAAGTCCAGAGCACCTCTCAATAATACTGCCATGAAGAACAAGTCTTTAACTCATGGACCTTTGTAAGATTCTATGTATATCCAAACCATGTTGTTGTTGTTGTTGTTAGGTGCCTTCGAGTTGGTATCTGACTCATAGCGACCCTCTGTACAACAGGGGAAACACTATTGTCAGTGCTTCTCTGCTGTTCATAAGGTTTTCAATGGCAGATTGATTTTTGGGAGGGGATTGCCAGGTCCTTCTCCCAGATCCAAACCATAGCAAGAGTATAATTGTTGTTGTTGTTAGCTGCCGTGGAGTTGGTATCTGACTCATAGCGACCCTCATAGGGTTTTCAATGGCTGACTGTTTTGGGATTGCTTTGGGAGTAGATTGACAGCTCCTTCTCCCATTTTTGCGGTGCTGGGAATTGAACTTGGGACCTCAGAGACTGCAGCACAGCGCTCTACCAACTGAGCTAAATCCCAGCCCAAGAGTATAATTACAAAATGCTAAATCCTTCTTAGAAATAAGAGTTTTCCACATTCTTAAAATTTAATAATTATTACATAAACTAGGGTAGTGAAAAATGAGGATAAAAATAAATTCATGAGAAATATTCAGTGTAGAATGTATGGGAAATGATGATTAGTGAATATAGGGAGGTAGGAGGTATAGAAGTTTAAGAGTCCAGATTTCTGGTTTTAGCAACTGGTTGGAAAATAGTGTCATTGATAAAGCTAAACAACAAAGGAAAAAACATAGGTTTGGACATGTTTAAATCTGAACAGTAGAGAGAGAACCAAGTGCACATATCTACTCAGAAACCCTACACATGATGTGGGCTGGTGATACAGAATTGAGGATAATCAGTGTTGTCCCCAGGAGGAACCATCACATATGTGGCAACAGAGTCCATTGTACAGGTATAATCACCCAGGCAGGATGTGTGGGATGAAAAAGAGAAGAAAGCCTAAAAGAGTTAGTGAAGAAATACATAGACAGAACAGTATTAAAGAAGGAAAATTATACCAACTGAGTTTGATCCTATTTTTTGTCCTATTTTAAAATCAGATTTGGCTTTGTATAAGTATGGGGCTTCAAAGAGAGGATATGAAATTGAGTTGAACTGAGTTGTGCTTTAAAAACTCATGTGACAATTCTTTAATTGGAAATTGTATTTTATTTATTCATATATCTATGAATGGTAGTTTTCAAAGTGGTGCTTTGGTTCAAATGTAGCCAATAGACTGCTTAACCCATAACATTGCTGAAATTATGGTGTAATAACAGTGAACAATAATAAAATCAATATTCTTAGAGTACTCATAATTAGGGAGAGAAGTGAAATGAATACAAATTTAAAATCACTGGGAATGTTGATGTTAAAGGAATGTACATTCAATT
>VMDO01007316.1:69077-92440 GCA_007922755.1 Pedetes capensis
CTGCACCTTGCTACAAGTGTTTTTATGTGTATGGGAGCATGTATGCATAAGGCTTTTTTTTCTCTTTTCTATTTTTCTTCTTTCTTTCTTTCTTCTTTTATTCTCTTCCCTTTTTCTATTTTCCTTCTCTTTTTCTTATGCTATATATGTGTTTTTGTTTTAATTATTTTGCCCTTAAATTTTAGCCTTAATTTAAATTTTGACAGTAATTTCTATTAGCCTCTGTCCTCTACGTCCTTTTTCCGCCTATACTGTCACCACTTCCCCCCCTTTCTCACCCCACAGAAGAGAAACAGAATTTATCGCCACCCTACCCCTTAGCCCCTTTGGAGTTGGGTTGGTGGACTAGAGTGAGACCCACACAGACCAAAAAGTCGAGGAACTACCCATCTTATAAGCTCAAACAAGCACCAGAGATTCAGCACCACACAATCTCAAAGGAATAACAGAGGGAGAAGTTCTGCACACTCAGGAGAGATGAATTCTATTTCCCAGACCTTATTATTGGCAAACAAAGTAAACCTATAGAAAACACAAAGGGGCAGGATGGATCTGAAGGCCCCATAGACCAAAGCCCTCCAACAAATAACTCCAAGGAATCTCAACCCTTGGAGATCTCTGAATTGGAATTCAGAGTCATGGTTTTAAACATGCTAAGAGAAATTAAAATGAGTACTACCAGCACCCTGGAAATCCTTGCAAAGAAGGTATCTCACTTGGAGTCCCTTCAATCCTCCAAGCTAGAAATGATAAGGAAGAACCAAGCAACACTCACTGAAATGCAAACGAAGATAACTGAATTGAATTCGGCTAAAGAATCCTTTTCATAGAGACTGGATGAATCTGAGCTGAAGATTTCTGATTCCGAAGATGCCATAAATGAACCTAAATACAAACAGTCAGGAATGGAATTAATGATTAAGGTATGAAAAAAAGATTTCCAGGAGAATTCAGATAGTATGAAAAAATGAGACTTAAGAATTCAGGTGATCCTGAAGGAGAAGAAATAGCCACCGGAGGCCTTCAAAATCTAGTATATGGTATCCTCAAGGAAAACTTCCCAAAGATAATACAGGATATGGATACATACACAACTGAAACATTCAGGACTCCTTCAAAAGCTGATGTAAATAGGTCAACCCCGAGACACATAATCACTCACATGCTGTCACTAGAAGCCAGGGAAGGTATCCTGCAAGCAGCAAGGCAGAAAGCCCTTATTACTTATAAAGCAAAACCTATTAAAATTACTGCAGACTTCTCAACATCAACATTGAAAGCTAGAAAGGAATGGTCACAGGTGATTTACATCCTAAAAAATAAATAAATAAACAACCTCCAACCAAGATTAATATATCCAGCAAAATTATCTTTGAAAATAGAGGAGTATAAGACATTTAATGATATTGATGCATTTAAGTGATATGCAACCACCAAACCAGCTATAGAGAGGATTGTAAATCAATTACCACATCCAGGAGAGATGAGACAACCCTATATAGGAAATCAAAGAACTGGTTAGGTCAAATGAGTGCAACCCAAGAAAGGACCAAAGTAAACATGATTCATAAATCAGGACAGGTAATGATTGGATATATAACAATAAATGCTACTCAATAATCACTATTAACGTAAATGGTCTTAACTCAACAATTAAGAGAAAGAGACTGGCTACTTGGATGAAAAAACACAAACCATCAATATGTGGTATTCAAGAAACTCGTCCAACTCACAAGGACTGTAATAAACTGAAAGTTAAGGGCTTGAAAAATGTATACCAGCAGGGGGGCAACAAAATAAAGCAGGCATTGCAATTCTAATTTCAGATAGATTAAATTTCATTCCAAAACTAATTAGAAGAGACAAAGAAGGACACTACATTTTAATAAAAGGAACAACCAATCAGGAACAAATAACACTCCTAAATATTCATGCCCCAAACACAGGGGCACCTAGCTTTATAAGACCAACTTTATGGGATATAAAGAAGTTTATTGGATCAGAATCAATAATAATGGGAGACTTCAATACCCCACTTTTATTAAGAGACAGGTCATCAAAATAAAAAATCAAAAGAGAAACATCAAATCTAATCTCCATCCTAAACCAGTTGGATCTCACAGATATATACAGAATATTTAATCCACACTATGAGGAATACACATTCTTCTCAGCTCCACATGGAACTTTTTCTAAGATAGATCATATGCTAGTCCATAAGAAATCCTTCAACGAATACAAAAAAGTAGAAATTATCTCCTGTCCCTTATCAGACGTAATGGGATAAAATTGGAGCTCAAGAGCAAGAATAATTCCAGAAATTTACAAACTCATGGAGACTGAACAATACACTGTTGAATGACTAATGGGTTGTTGGTGAAATCAAAATGGAATTTAAAGAATTCCTGCAATCAAATGATGATGAAAACACATCCTACCAAAACATATGGGATACAGCAAAGGCAGTTTTAAGAGGAAGTTTATAGCATTAAGTGCCTTCATCAGTAAAGTGAAGAAGAGCCAAATAAATGACCTAATGATGCATCTTAAGACACTAGAAATCCAGTAACAAATCAATCCTAAAATGAACACCCAAAAAGAAATTACAAAAATAACGGGACAAATATCTCAATTAGAATCCAAAGAGATAATTCAAAAAATTAATAAGACTAAGAGCTGGTTCTTTGAAAAGATTAATAAACTAGACCCTCCTCTGGCCAACCTCATCAAAAAGAAAAAGGAAAAATCTAACATACAAAAGACAACTTGTCCATAATCACCAACTTCAATGAAATACAGAAAATCCAAATCGAGAGACTGTATGACCAAAAATATTAAAATGCAGAAGAAATGGACAAATTTATTAACATGTATGACCTACCAAAACTAACCCCAGAAGACATAACTGACCTAAACAAGCCCATTACATATACAGAAATAGAAAAGGTAATAAAAAGTCTCCCAAAGAAGTAGAGCCCAGGTTCTGATGGATTCACAGCAGAATTTTACCAAACTTTTGAAGAATATATAATACCTGTCTTCCTCAAATTATTCCAAAATAAAGAAAAGGAGGGAACACTCCCAAATTCATCCTACAAATCTTCCATCACCCTGATACTTTAACCAGGAAAAGATTCATCTAAGATAGAGAATTATAGACCCATCTCCCTTATGAATCTAGATGCAAAAATATTTAATAGAATTCTGGCAAACAGAATCCAGCAGCATATGAAAAAGATTATTCACCATGACCAAGTGGGATTTATATCATAGATGCAAGGCTGGTTCAACATATGGAAATCAATTAATGTAATCCAGCATATCAAGAAACTGGCAAACAAAAACCACATGATCATCTCAATTGATGCTGAAAAGGCCTTCGACAAAGTACAATACCTTTTCATGACAAAAATGATGTAGAAGATAGGTATAACAGGCAAATACCTTAATATCATAAAAGCAATTTATGACAAACCTACAGCCAACATTATATTAAATGGAGAAAAACTGAAACCATTTCCTCTTAGATCTGGAACAAGACAAGTATGTCCTCTCTCTCCTATTCTATTTAACATAGTAATTGAAGTCCTTGTCAGGACAATCAGACAAGAGAAAGAAATCAAAGGGATACAGATTGGCAATGCAGAGGTCAAATTACTCATATTTGCAGATGATATGATCCAGTAGCTGAAAGACCCCAAAACCTCAACCAGAAAACTTCTAGAACTAATTAACAACTTCAGCAAAGTCACAGGTTATAGAATCAACACACAAAAATCAATAGCTTTTCTTTACACCAACTGCAAACCAGAAGAGAAGGAAATTTCAGAAAAAATACCATTCACAATAGCCCACCAGAAAATTAAATACCTTGGAATTAATCTAACCAAAGACCCTTCAGATCTCTACAAGGAAAATTTCAAAACATTAAAGAAAGAAATAGCAGAGGACACTGAAAATGGAAAGATCTTCCCTGCTCCTGGATAGGGAGAATTAATATAGTAAAAATGGCTATCCTACCAAAAGCAATTCATAGATTCAATGCAATCTCCTTTAAAATTCCACTGACTGACTTTACAGAAATAGAAAAAATGTTCCAAAAATTCATATGGAACCACAAAAGACCATGTATAGCCAAAACACCCTTAAGCTGCAAAACTAATGCAGGTGGAATAACAATCCCTGACTTCAACCTATACTATAGGGCAGTGGTAGCAAAAACAGCTTGGTAATGACACAAAAATAGGCCTGAAGATATTTGGAACAGGATAGAAGACCCAGAAATACCTCAACACACCTATAGCCACCTGATTTTTGACAAAGGCGCAAAGTAAGTAAACTGGAAAAAGGACAGCCTTTTCAATAAATGGTGCTGGGAAACATGATCATCCACATGCAGAAAAATGAAAACTGACCTGCATCTCCCAATATGCATGAGAATTAACTCAAAATGGATAAAAGATCTCAACATAAAACCAGAAACTTTAAAACTTATAGAAGACAAGATAGGCAATACACTCCATCATATAGGCATAGGAATGTATTTCCTTAATAGGACTCCAATTGCTCAAGAAATTGCAACAAGAATAGATAAATGGGATTACATGAAATTAAAAAGCTTCTGTACAGCAAAAGAATCAATTAACAGAGTTAAGAAAACCCCCACTGAATGGGAAAAAGTCTTTGTATCCTATACATCAGACAAAGGTCTAATTACTAGAATTCATAAAGAACTCAAGAAATAAACTCCCAAAAAACCAAATAATCCAATACACAAACAGGCAAAGGAACTCAGTAGACAGTTCTCAAATGAAGAGGCCCGTAAAGCCATGAAACACATGAAAAAATGCTCAATATCTTAGCTATTAGGGAAATGCAAATTAAAACAACTCTGAGATTTTATATCAGTAAGAATGGACAAGATCAATAAAACAAATAACAACAAATGCTGGTGAGGCTCCGGAGAAAAGGGAACACTCTTACAGTGTTGGTGGAACTGTAAATTGGTCCAACCGCTATGGTAATCAATATGGATGAATCTTAAAAAACTGAAAATGGATCTACCATTTGACCCAGCTATAACACTATTGGGAATTTACACAAAGGGAGATGTGTCATTATTCCACAGAGACACCTGCATCTCCATGTTCAATGCAGCACTATTCACAATAGCAAGGATATGGAATCAACCAGAGTGCCCTTCAACAGAGGAATCGATAAAAAAGCTATGGTACATATACACAATGGAATACTACTCAGCAATCAAAAAAAATGAAATAAGGCCATTTGCAGGAAAATGGATAGAATTGGAGAAAATTATTTTAAGTGAACGAACGCAAGCTCAGAAAGAGAAACACCACATGTCCTCACTCATATGTGGGAGCTGAATCAAAATTATAAGAAGGAAAAAATCCTACACAAAGGTTGGATCATAATAAAAGGGAAAAAAAGCTAAGATGGTATTATTATAGATGGTCTAGAAAATTCATGTAATAATTCTGATAAGGTAAAAAGAAAGTTCACTGCAGGAAAAGTTTCTATCTTAAACAGAACTGGAACCCAAGGGTATATAGAAAGATATTACCATAAAAAGACAAGTAAATGGTAGAAAAGTCTTTGATGAGGTAGTGGGATGTGGGGGAAGCATACAAGAGGGTAAGCAGGAACCTATATGAATAACGTACAACAAAATGCATATGTGGAAATGTCATAATGAAAAGCACATCAGAATGAATCACATTAAGGTGTACATTAAATATTTCCAATAGAAAAAAAAGAGAAAAAAGACAATTAAACAAGAACAATCCTATGAATTCAATAAAAAAAAAAGATTTCAACAATAACAACCATCAGGGCATTTATAGGTAACTGATACATGATAGACTCAGATATTTTTCCAACTCAGTGGGTACAGCCAGAGATACATGGTAAGACACAAATGTGAGATAGTTTCCAGAATGCCATTATATAAAGTGTCTCTATTTTATCCCCTCATTTCTCATATGCAAACAAATGTTGCTATACTAAGGAGACTGAAGCTAAGTGGTGCCTGTTTATGTCTGAACCATTTGTCATCTCTTTGTTTCCAATCTTCCTCCCAACAGTCTCTTGTACAGAGATGATAAAGTAATTTCTTTCACATTATACCTAGAAAAAAATACAGTCTTGACCATAGTCTTCAACGTTCTGCATGGTTTGTGTCCTTATGATCACCTTATACCACTCTCTTCTTGTTATTGTTTGGATCTAAAATGTCCCCCAAATGTCATGTCATTTGGTCCCCAGATGGCAGCACTGTCTTGGGATGTTGATGAATTTTGGAGGTGGATCTAGATTAGCAGAAGTCAGTCACTGGGGGTGGGCCTTTGGAAGTTTTGTCCCAGACCTGTGGCTCTGTTCTCTGCTTCCTGTTCATGAAGATGTAAGGTCATCTGCCATGGCCCCTGCCTGCTGCCACTGCTATGCCTGCTCTGCTGCCATTATGGTCTGATCTACTAACTGTGAGTCCTCAATAAATTTCTTTCCTCCATAAATTGGTTTTGGTTGTTTTTTCTGCTACAGTAATGACAGCTGACTAATACAACTCTCATCATTGGCCCCCTGGATTTCACAAAGGTCCAAATCTGTTCTTGCTTCACAACCTCTGCCTGGTATAATTTTCACTCAAATATTCACATGAGTCTATCTCACTATTTATGACTTGGCTCAAATTTTTCTGTTCAGTGATTAATAGCTTTTCTTGACATACATATCTAAAATGGCAGCCCAAGTCCCTCTCTAGCTATTTGTTTCCCTTTACTGACACTAAATTATATTGTATCATCCTTTTATTCATAATATATCTCTCCAACTATAATGCAATTTTCCTTTATACTGTGACTATATCATTCACTTAGGGGGCTGGGATTTAGCTCAGTTGGTAGAGCACTGTGCTACAGTCTCTGAGGTCCTGAGTTCAATTCCCAGCACCACAAAAATGGGAGAAGGACCTGACAATCCACTCCCAAGGCAATCCTGAAACAGTCAGGCATTGAAAACCCTATGAGGGTCACTATGAGTTGGATACCGACTCAACGGCACCTGACAACAACAACATATCATTAACTGATGAAACTCACCATGTCCCATGAAGTACCAACTATTATGTGTTCTACAAAGTATGTTTTGAATAAATTAATAAATTTGACTTCATCATTCCAGTCCAAGAAAGCAAGGTCAAAGCAGATGGCCAACTTATTTATTGAGTAAACTTTCTAGAAGCTCATTGTTTAGCCACTATGGAAGTCAAATCATCTAGTAAGGCCTATCATGAATAATAAAATAAATTCATTAAGCAAATGTAAGAAAAAAGTC
Organism: Pedetes capensis; assembly: GCA_007922755.1. Classification (NCBI taxonomy): domain Eukaryota; kingdom Metazoa; phylum Chordata; class Mammalia; order Rodentia; family Pedetidae; genus Pedetes; species Pedetes capensis. Next base: position 76,431 of record VMDO01007316.1, read on the forward strand.
ATGCACCAGATTTCCAGGTTTCCAAGATGGCAAAGTGAAGTAACTTATTAGTAGAGTTTTAAGTGAGGCAAGATAAAGTCCTTCTAAGTCAGGAAATGAATTTAAATAAGGAAGAGTCTTACCTCATAAAAAAGAGACCTAATATGAAAAAGAAAAACTATAATGTGGGGATGAGAAGAGATATTTTTAGAAAAAAAGTTTCTCTTATGCAAGGATTAGATTTTTCTTTATATTTTTTATGAGTGTTATTGAATGGTCTACTCACAAACTCATTCAGTGCATAATATGATCCTTCTCTCTATGAGTCCCATTTAACATTTAACATTTAAAAGGATGAAAAAAATATTTCACTCACCAGAGGCATCTGTTCTCTGGTGAGGAGATCACACAAGTACATTAACAAATAAATTTAAAAGGAAAAACAAACCAACATATAAGGAAATATTATAAGTAAAATGCCATGGACTTCAAAGTATGGTAAAATAGCTTCTAGCCTGACAAGATGTGAAAAGAAGTGAGTTTACACTTCAAATATTAATATTGATTTCATAGACAGTGTAATCTGAAAAAAATCTAGCTAAGAAAATTCAGGGGGATAGAGTTGTATGTTACTTTTTGGATGGAGGTAAAAATATTATTTATATTGTTTCCATTTGGAACAAGTGCCTCTAAATAAGGAGGATGCTAGGAAATACAAAATTATTTCTTCATCTAATTTTTCCTATATATGTATTAAAATTGTCCTAGCAATTATTTTCTTTACATTGAATCCTTTGAGAATCCAACTCAAATTTTACTAAGTTGTAAAACTGTTCTAAACAAAGTTCCAGTTATAAGAATTTAAGAATTTGGTAAGAATTTAAGTCAGTATTTTTAGTGAATTCTAATTTATTTAAGCCTGCAGCCTGTGATAGCAGGCCTAGGTCACTTCAAAATCACTTTGGTTCCTTCAAAAACTAGCCCTCAATAAAAGCTGATAAGGGTAAGAATTTAAGTCAGTATTTTTAGTGAATTCTAATTTATTTAAGCCTGCAGCCTGTGATAGCAGGCCTAGGTCAGTTCAAAATCACTTTGGTTCCTTCAAAAACTAGCCCTCAATAAAAGCTGATAAGGGCAGATGTGTCATGAGATGGCTGGGCCTGCGAAAGGGCTGAATGAAGAAAAATGTGGGAGCACTAGATAATTTTGTAAATGGTCGCTAGATAACTTTGTAAATGGTCAAATTCAGGGAATGCCTGCAAAGGGCTAAACTCTGGGAAATGCACACTTACTTTGTGCCCCCACATTTTTACAGTAAAAAAGTTTCTGCTTCCGTAATTCTGCTTCTCCGCCCCTACCCTATAAAGGCTCTAACCAATGTGAGTGGGATGCTGCTTTCTGAAAGTCCACTCCCAGGACTGAAAGTAGTCAGCTGGCCAGTCTAAATAAACTTTTCTGCTCCTGAATCATTTCTTTGTGTCTTGGAGTATTTTTCTGGGGTCAAGCTGCTGGGTACAACAAGCTGTAGTCCTGTGGCATCCGATCTTGTCAGATCTCAGAAGCTAAGCAGGGTCAGGCCTGGTTAGTACATGTATGGGAGACTGCTGGGAACACCAGGTGCTGTAGGTTTGGGAGAAAGACCTGGCAACCCACTCCCAAAAATCCATCAGCCATTGCAAACCCTATAAATAGCAGAGAAACACTATATAGTGTTTAGCCTGTTGTAGGTAGGGTGGCTAGGAGTCACACACCAACTTGATGGCACCTAACAACAAGAACATTTTAAAAATAAGTAGAATGTCTTCTTAGCTTTCGATTCTTAAAACCATTTAAATATCAGCATTTGCACTATACGATCTATACCATTTTCTTCTATACTAAACACTGATAAAGCCTTCTTTTAAATTACGAAAAATTTCTCTCCAAAACTTGAAAACATGGCATGCTAGCAATCCAATACAAAACTGAATGGACAAAAGATACAAATGAGCACTTCAGAAAGAGGATCAACAAATGGCCAATAAGCACAGGATAAGAACTCAACTTCATCAGTTACTAGGGAAAAGCAAAACAAAACTCTACTCAAATATCATCACACATTGACAAGAAAGACCAAAATTTCGAGACCAAATGTTGACAAACAGGATGATTATAAAATGTAGGTGGTTGTTATTGTTGAGTTGTATACAACTCATAGCAACCCTACATACAACAGAACGAAACACTACCCAACACTGTGCCATGTACCTGATCTTTTTATATTTGAGCCTATTGTTGCAGCCATAGTATTTCTTTTCATTTTGAGTTGTGCCACATCAGAAAGAGGAAGTACCAGGGCTTTACTCCATTCCTGTCATTACAGTAAACTCTACTTTGAGGAAGAAACTCTTCCCCAGCCATTTCTTGAATGCCTTCTAGCCGTGGGAGGATCACTGTCCAGAACTACATTTGACAGTGCTTCTCTGCTATTCATGGTTAATGGTTTCAGGAATGGGAGGAGAACGTGGCAATCCATTCCAGAAGTAATCCTGAAACAATCAGCCATTGAGAACCCTATGAATAGCAGAGAAGCACTGACATAGTGCAGGACATGGCCCTGTGTTGGGAGTGTTTGGTCTTCTTATACACAGGGTCACTATGAGTCAGACAGGACTCCATGGCCCCTAACAACAACAATAACAACAACAACAACATTTTCCAGACTGGGCTGCCAAGTCCTTCTACTAGAATGTGGGTAGGAGTGTAAATTAGTGCAACCACTCTGGAAAACTGCTTGGTAGTCAAGTTCCCTCTGTATATACCCTATGAACCATCCATCTCATTCTTAAATACATCCCCAACATAAATGCATGTATATCATTATCAAAATTTATGCACAAACATACCCACAACAGTGGTATTTGTAATAGCCCCATACTAGACACTACCCAAATGACCAAACTATAACCTTTTTCAATGAAATTAATGAATCTCATAAACAAAAAGTTGAGCAAAAAACAGACACACGAGTATAGTATATTACTCAATTTATACAAAGTTCAAAAATAGGCATATTTCACTGATGATGTTTAAATGTGTGGATTGCATACGGGGACTAGGTAAGAAATGACCAAAAGGAGATATAACAAGAGTATGTGGGGATTTGGGAGTATTCTATTTCCCAATATGATTACATGGATATATTCTATTTGTGAAAATCTAACAAAATTTACACATGTTATCTGTGTTCATTATCTGAATGCATATTATACTTAAATAAAAGTTCAAAAAATTGGACCCTACATACACAAGGTCCAGGGCTCAACCCTCCAGTACTGGAAAACCAGTAATTGCACACTAGGGGAAAAAACACATGAATGATTATCACTTCCATCTCATATTAGCATCACTCATTTATTTACCAAGCATGGGAAAGGTAATTAACTTTACATACACTTTTTGGTGAGGTTGATTACAATATAAATGAAGTTTTTGTGTGTTGATTTAGGTAGCTTACTGCAAGAAAACATATCATATGCACTACTGTATCCTTTCCCTTCAACACAACAACCACCGACAGGGCTGTATTTCTGCGTATTCTTCCGGCCTTTGTGTTTTAGGTTTTTGCTTAAAGAAGTACAGATATTAGTGATGAAAATATATCAGATTTTTTTAACCTGTGTTATTTCTAAGAAGATGGAATTCATGCTTTGAAGAGAGCATTCCAAAGAGCAGAGGTTGGAAGACTACTTTTCATGGGACATGACACTTGATCTGAGAATAATTTTCTTCTCTAAATTATTATTGTTGTTGTTAGGTGCTGTCGAGTTGGTATCTGACTCATAGCAACCCTCATATGGTTTTCAATGGTGACTGTATTGGGATTGCCTTGGGAGTGGATTGCCAGGCCCTTCTCCCATTTTTGCGGTGCTAGGAATTGAACTCGGGACCTTAGAGACTGCAGGGCAGGCACTCTACCAACTGAGCTAAATCCCAGCCCCTCTAAATTATTAAGCTTTCCTAATTAGAGCCACTGTCATAATTATGTTTCAAAATATGCATTGAGTAGAGATAATAGGCACTTTCAGTCTGAATTAAATCAGGAAAATTTAGGACACACTATGTTTTATCAATTTTCCTTATATACATAGATTCATACAAATTTCTCAAATGCCCTTCTGGGGTCACTTTCTTAGTGAATAAACAAAAATTTACAATTGACAGAATACAGAAAAGAATAAACTCTACACATAGAGGTAAACTCAAAATTAAATTAGTAATGTCACTGTTGATATGTGCCATTGAGTTGGGTCTGACTCATAACAACCCTACATACAAGAGAATGAAACACTCCTCGACAATGTGCCATTTTCAGCACCATGTCAGTGCTTCTCTACTATTCGTAGGATTTTCCATGGCTGATTGTTTTTTCAAGATTACTTCAGAAGTGGATTGCCACATCCTTCTCCCATTCTTGAGATGCTGGGGATTGAACCCAGGGTCTCAGAAAATGTAGAGCAGCAATCTACCAATTGAGCTAAACTCTAGCCTCAGATCAGTGATAAAGAAGGAAAATTCAATGTACTTATATATCTAATAATGACTAATGTTATGTGTAATATATATGTATATGCATACAAACACATACACACCTTTTATTTCACTGAGTTTTAATGATAATCTATTAACTGGAGAAGAGTTAAAAAGAGGAGGGACACAATAAACTGTAATGCAGATATTTTGACTAGTAAGTGTGAGAAATTAGAGTTGGAAATATTCATATTGGAGTACCAATCTAAATGCAGATAAATTAAAATTCTCCATGAATAGAACTTACAATTTGCTTGGAAAGATTACCAAATTTTACCACTGATGTACCTTAAAGATAAGAATTTCCTGCAGTAAAGTAAGCCAATAATTAAAAAGTGTCTCATTCACTCATTCACTCATTCATTCCTCTATAAATATTTGCTATGTGCCAGGGATTGTTGTGCAAACAACAAAAAATATTTGTCTTCACAGAACTTACATAATAGATGAGGAAACAATAATAAAAAGATTGATAGCATAAAGAATAGCATTGAGAAATAAATGTTAAATTTAGAAAGAAAGCAACAAAACATGTATGAACAAGAATATTTAGAGTTAATATGATCAGAAAGGAGCTCACTGAGAAAACAACATTCAGGTAACATGACCCATAAGGTATCTGGAGTAAAAAATTTACATATTTCAAGCAGAGGGGAGGTAATTGGAATAATTTTAGGTGTCAACTCTTCCAGAAAGCCTTCCTAGATTCTATTTACCTGTGGCTTAGTTGGATGCTGCTATGGTTTGAGTATGTGGTGCCCCTCAAAGATCTGCGTTAAAGGCTTGGAACCCAGGGCTGCCCAGAAACACCTGTACAAAATCTTTAGTAAAGGGTTGTTTAAAATATTCAGATCCATAGAAAAGATAGCAGTTTCAGAAAAGCTCTGCTTCTGAACCATTCTGTAAGTTTCAGATCTGACATGTCACTAAGATAATCTAGCCTAAATTTGTTGGTTTGTTAATTAAATACAAAAACTAATTTAATCAAGTTCTACCTAGCCAGAAGCTCCCAGTAGAAATGAAACAGGGAAGCAATGGTACAATGGCCGTTCTCTCTGTTTGTTCTCAATGGCATTGCCCATTAAATCTCTCTTTCTGTGTCTTCCCTACTTAATAAAATAAAGGCCACAAGGAACCGGGAACAGGTAATAAAAGTAGCACACAATGCTCCCTCTCTTTCCTAACAGTTCTTCCTTAGTATTTTAGAGAAGAAAGCCTGGGGAATCAGAGGGTGTCAGCAGGTGAGAGAAACAGTCCTTTTAAGTACTTTGATGTCAGGCTAAACTGAAACCAGTGAACTAGTACAAATGTCAAAAGAGTCTAAAAGTCTAGACTCAATATTTGAAAATTAGATGAGTTAGCAGAAAACCTGAGCAAAAACATATGTGTATGATTGCCATATACCCTTATGTAATAAATTAACTCAAAGAGAAAGCAATAGAAAATGAGAATGGCAGCTAGCTCTTACTTTAGCCTTCTCTAAAGCTTTTTCTTTGAATCTGATGTTTGCATATGTATCAAATTCAATATGTTAAGATGGTTAACATTTTTACAATATATAAATAAACTTCCTAATCTATATACCAATTAAAATTTACATGTATGGTAGGCTTTCCTATTCATAAAATGAGACTGGCAATATGCACAAATTGCAGGAACAAGTTTTTAGTCATAAACCTCTTACTAAACCTCTTCCAAAAACTGAAAATGCAAGCCTATAGTAAAACATGGAGTATAATTGGTTTGCAGGAAATTTCAATTATCTCTTATATTAAAACTCGGCCTCAAATGCATAACAAGTACATTTGGAAATAGAGTTCCTTCTTCATTCAGCCCCTTGGTGAGCTGTCTCTGATTACTTCATTCCACAAATACAGAGTGAAAACATATATTTCCATTATATTTGTACCACTATTTGTGTGTGTGTGTGTGTGTTTCTTGTCTTGAGCTGATAAGCATATGATTTCCATTTTTACTAGATTGAAATTCTATTGTTTGAATCCTAAGGGAACACAGAGTCCCAATTCCTACTATAAAAGCAAAAGAGGACAAGGTGCTTCCTCCTTGTACTCTGGGTATGTGACTTAAGTTTGGCAAACTAGATTCTCCCATTCTGTCCTTCACAATTTGTGGGTTCTCTTTAACTCTTTACTGTTAGTCTTTCTCCCTCAGGGTGTAGCATTTTTCTTAACCTAATTCTTCAGTCTTCCCTTTTCATAAGTTCTTTTTATGCCTAAACCTGCTGAGGCTGGGATTTGTTGTGTCAATCAGTCTGATACCAAGCTTGAGTAACCTGGCTTAATTTTTCTCTCTTGTTTACAACAATGCAGAATAGGGAAGGCAATCATTTTGTCTGAGCTTCCTTTCTTAAAATTTCTTGCAAGGCTAAACAGGGACATAGTAGTACAAAGGAATATAATTTCAGAGAGTCTGGGAGAGTTGACCAAGCTTTCTAAAACCCAAACTCCTATTTAAGGGTTCCACAAGCAAAAGTAGAGAATGCAATCCAGAAAGCCTTCATTTAAAAGTCAGTGCTTCCAAACTCTAGCATAACAGACTGTGCTCAGCCAGTGCTTCATAAGAGGTGCAATTTTACCACCCAGAGGAAATTAGCAATGTTTGGAGACGTATTCAGTCATCACAACTTGGGGCAACAGGGAGGATGTACTGGCATCTTGTTGGCAGAGGTCAGAGCTGCTGCTAAACATTGTACAATACGCATGAAAACCTCCACCACAAAGAATTTTCTGGTCCAAAATATTAGTATTGAGAAGATTGAGAATCACTGCCCTACATGTTTATTTCCCTTTAAGTCACATATAAAAAAAAGATCCAAAAACTAAAGATAATTTTTGTACAGTCCACAATACTCAAATGCTTTTATAATTGCTTCTGAAACTTTATTTCTAGTCTAATGTTAAAAGAAAAAACTCTTATAACTCATCTGTCAATATCATGATTCACCTAAGAACTACATAGATGAGAAAGAAAGAAAAGGAGCAAATCAGACAAAGGAATGAGTAATTTCAAAGAAGTGAAATAAGCCAGGAGTGTCTGAGGGAAGGAATGACAGATGCTCAAGGACAAGAAAGAGCTGGATACAGGGCCAAGAACATTGGGAAAGGAAGCTTGGAAGGAATGTTGTGGTCAGATTCCAAAGCGTCTTATACATCATCGGAGATTGGATTTTACTCTCTGAATAATACCAATTTCTTAAGGAAAAGACTTTGAAGTGAAATTGAGGAATGTATTTTTCCTAGGGAGAAAACTCTGAAATCATTTCAGATGATGATCCAACATGAACGGAGCCTGGTGACAGGGAGAGCAGTCGGAAGACTGCTTCAGTCATAATGAGGAGCTGCCATTTCTGACCACAGTGATGACAAGGAGAGTGGATAGCAAAGGCCAGAAGAGGCCTTAAATATATTCTTGAGATTTGCTAACCCCTCCATGTAAAATGAATATCCTTCAGTACTGTGTAATGTAAACTAAAGGGTTTAAATGCAGTCAAAATGAGTTCAAACACCTATATTAATTTCAAAGGTCTATCAAAAGAAAACCTGCAGCTGTAGCCCTGCGGCCTCTGATCCCGTCAGATCTTGGAAGCTAAACAGGATTGGGCCTGGTTAGTACTTGGATGGGAGACCACCTGGGAACAACAAATACTTTAGGCTTGGGAGAAGGACCCAGCAACCCCTTCCCAAAACTCAATCTGCCATTGAAAACCCTATGAATAGCAGAGAAGCACTGACAATAGTGGTTTGCCTGTTGTATGTAGGATCGCTATGAGTTGGATACCGACTTGACGTCACCTACCAACAACATCAAAAGAAAAACATGGTAACTACATCAGTGCATTTAAAAATTAAGGCTAAATAATGAGAACAAGTGTGATTTTAAAAATTACTATATAACTTTTAATATAGAGAGAAAGTTTATAATACTACCTGGTCCAGCACTTCTTTGTAGGTAATAGTTGCTTTAGTATTTGTAACAGGACTGTCATAGATGATAGCAATCTTATCCCCTTTACCATTTTCAATATGACGATCAATGGCATTGTAACAAATGTTCAGCATTCCTTCCACAAACCTGAAAAGTAATCAGAAAATAAAAGTGAAAAATTATTTTCAAAATATACATACTGCTGCTTAAACTATAGTGGTTGTTAGGTTTCGAGTTTGGCAGCAGTGGCCTTAAACAATGTTTTCTAGCACATGCTATGTCAGGTAATGATGGCTATAAAGTACATATTTAAGATGACACAGACTGCACATTTTTAACACATATTTATTTGTTATGTGTACCAAAAAAAATACAAATATTTATTTTGAGGTGTACCAGAAAAAAAATACACTTTGCAATTCAAACTGAGAACTTTGTGGATTTTATTGCTTAGGATGAAACTAGAGTGTAGAATACTGAAGTAATCTATTTTACACAGATGAAATGGATCATATATAAGTAAAGCACAGAAGCATTAGAGATTATGAAAAGGGAAATGGTAGATGTGTGACTGAAGTTTTGGTACTCACTGCAAATAGACAAATGTACTGGAAAATTCAATTTCTCTTTGAAAATGGTAGATATGTTTCTTTGTTTCAATGAAAGGTGATGCCTTCAATTGCATATAGAATAGATAAGTTTTTTATTCATAACTGCATAAAGAATAGACACATACATAAAATGATAACTAATTTTTAAAATCTTTTGCAATGTATCTGTTAACTGATCAATATGTTCCTTTGAAAATGCAGACATCACATAGATACACAGAGATGCTTATTAAGGAAATATAGTTCATTTTTTCAAAAGAAAAACCTTTATATTTCCTAATTTTTAGAAGGAAGGAATTCTAATGAAATATACAAGTATTTTGTACAGAAATGATCCATTTTTCTAAATCGTATACTACAAATAATATAATAATACAAAGTAACAGGGAAACATTGAAGCAAGAAGAAAAATCTTGTCAAATAGCTGAGTATCCTCAAGTCTTCAAAAGTAGCCCTGTGTGAAATGAAGCAGTGGATTAAAGGTAACTGTAGGTAGAGTGGCTGAATTAAGAACAAAAAGATACAGAAGCAGAAAGAGGAGGTATCATTTATTCAGGTCAAATGACCCTATACACTTCAATAATATTGACTATGACTACCTATAGCATATTGTTGTTGTTGTTAGGTGCCGTCGAGTCGAGTCCGACTCATAGTGACCCTCAGAGGGTTATCAATGGCTGACTGTTTTGGGATTGCCTTGGGAGTGGGTTGCCACATCCTCCCATTTTGTGGTCCTGGGAATCAAACTTGGGACCTCAGAGACTGCAGAGCAGTGCTGTACCAACTGAGCTAAATCCCAGCCCCTACCTATAGCATAGCTTAATATAAAATTAATATAACTGTGATAGATGCAATGTTTGTTCAAAGAAAATATTGCCTCTTACCCTCAGCCTATGTCCATCGAAAATATTCTGTATCTTTCCCCTGCTCCTTGCTCCATGAGTGGAGACTATGTCTCTTAACTTTGGATTCATGCAAGTACTTTCTTGGCTAATGCAATGTCAGCAACATGATACAGAGGCTTGCAAAGCACTTGCACAATTGGGCTAGCTCTGCTGTACTTCTAACTTCTCCAGGAAAAGAACATCCCAGGTATAGCTACTGCCTCCTCAGCCTGGCACCCATAGTGCATATCTACATGTGGAAACAGAGCACTAAAGAAGGAGTGGTCCAGTCCAGCCAGATGTGTCTTAGAGCAACAATCCCAGCTCTCCCCATCCTATATCATCTGGCCTCATGATAATCTTCAGAAACATACAAATAATTTTGTAGCGATTGTGTCCTTACTTGTCAGGCAGCACAACCGTGGCCAAAATCATCTAATACAACAAGAAAAAATATAAAGTTTTCCTGGCACACTGTGGCAGAAATAGGGTAAGATGTTTTGTAGAATTTCCCACAAAAAAATATTTATCCACTCCATTGTTTTTGTTTCTGCAAAGAACACATTGCAGATTCATGGACTATTTACTTGGGGAGAACAACCACCTTCTCTTCCCTCTCCTCCTCCTCCCCCTCCTTCTCCTCCATTTTTTTTCTTTTCTTTTTTTTTTTCCTTTTATTCATCTTTGCCTCTTTGTCACTGAGGCCTGCCACTTTCTCCACTCAGACATGTGGTTTGGAAGTTTCTTGGAATACTTCTTAATGATATCATGATTCACTTTTCCCTTATTTATGACTTCTTTACCACTCTTTTTGCTTTAATACTCACGACATCTTACAAAGAAAGAGAAGGAGGCTCCCTTAGTTCTACAGATTCATGGAGGATTCATGTTCTACTACTTTGCTTGATCCTTCTCAAAACCTGTGAAATTGTCTTGCTCTGTCCTGTGTTTAGTTGACAGTGATCCTATCCATTTCACTTGCATTCCTTGGCTTTTGCTACCATCTCTCCCTGGGTTACCTCTAGACTCCTATGGCTTCACTTCCACTTTTCTCTTCAGCCCTGGTATCTGTTCTCAGCTCCCTTCCCTTATTGCCACCTGTCTACTGCACATCTCTATAATGCATCCAAAGCTACAATCATTTCATACCACCTCCAACCCCCAGCCCATGCCAACTGAAAACCTCCTTCTCTTCCTATTTTCTGTATTTCAAGGAACCACACTATACCCAATGTGCTGCAACAGAAACCCAAAAATCAGATTTGGACTATCATCCTCTATATCCAATCAGCTATATATGTCACTTAAACCTTTCCTGTCTCTGTAATTGTTTGGTCTTCTTATTGATTGTCTCACCTTCAATGACCATTTCCTAGTTATTCTTCCAGCCTCAGATCTGACTGTATTCTTTTAAGTCAACTCCTTGTCCTCCTAGAATATGTTTTCTCAATGTAAATATGATCACATTTGAAATATATGTTTTCTCAATGTAAATATTATGTCCAATGATGTTTAAAAACATTCATCTTTCATAACATTCTGGATAAAAACTCTAGATATCTTTAGATGACATACAAAAGCTCTTCTTCTACTCATTTTCATTTCCAGTAATCCAACTTCACATAATCCAGCTGTATTGATTTACAAAATTTCCAGTTCTTTCAAATCAGTTGGATGCCACTTCTGTTGCTGTCCTTCACCTTTAGCACCATTCCCCTTCAAGAAATTCCAAACCTCTACATACATATTTCTACCACAGTACTTGTCAAATTATATTAACAATTAGCCCATGTAGTTACATGTTTCCTTCATTATACTGTTCCCTACATGAGAGCAGACAATATGTCATATTCTCCTGGTAGTCCAAGAATCTACTATAGCACTTGCCCATACATTGGGCACACAGTAAGTATCTGATAAATGTCAAGGCAAAACACAGATGTTGCCCCAAAAGGAATAAGAGAGAGTTTATTCTGAGCCAAGTCTGAGTAACAATGGCCCAGGAACATGGACTCAGGTTGCCCTGAATGACATGGTCACCTGTGAAAGGTTACATGAACTTTGATAGTGATAGAACAAAAGAAATTCATAAAGCAATGCATTTACCAAATACATTGGTCAGAATATCAGGTAGGGGGATAATAGCACAGCAGTGAAACCTCTTCCATGGGTTTCAGATGTTATAACATTCTTAGCTTTAGAGTTGGTGGAATCTGGTGGTCTGCTAAGCACACTACAAAAGTTGTATGTAGTAGACACAAGGATGTTAGGTCAGACACAGAGGTTGAAATCAATGGCTATTAAAGGTATTAAAGATAGCCCAAAATAATTTTGTCTCTCTTTCTGTAACATTCCATTTCTCCAAAACCAGGACATTCTATTCAGTCCATTCTGTAGAATCTTCAAGACAGATATTTAGTTCACATAAATGAATGGATGAAAATATTAGTGACCTTTCAAGAAGCATTACAATTAGAATCCACATAGAGTAACCAGGGAAGCTTTTACTATTCTAATGTGAAGACACCAGATTTAATGGTATCCAGAGAGTTAGAGTTTTGGTTGTATCCTGGACTCTGAAGCTTATTTATAGCTCTACTTTAAATCTTCAGTTTTGGCAAGCCTCCTCTGGCACCGTGCTTGTGGGCAGCGAGATGCCTCATTACTATTACATGCAGATCTAAATTCCAGTTCACTAGGACTCCTTAACACCCTTTCTTCTGAGGGGTCTCACATGACTGATGAGTTGGGTAAAATTTTAGGCTTTTATTAGTTTCCACACCATCCTGGAAAAGGGGAGAGGCATCTCATTATTGTTTCCCATGTGACCTCTATTCCGACCTTACCTTACCCAAAATGAAAGTTCCAACACCCTGCATGAGCTCAGCTGACACCACCAGGGTAGTTGGTGACTCTTTGGCCACTTTGATACAGCCTGGCAAGTGACTTTCCACTAAATTTTCACTGGTGCAGAAAAGGATGTGGCCATGATGTTTGCTGTGGTGTATGACTGGACTGGGCTGGGATTTAGCTCAGGTGGTAGAGTGCCTCTGTGTACTCTCTAAGGTCCCAAGTTTGATCCCCAGCACAACATGGGAGAAGAACCTGCCAAACCACTCTTGAAATAATCCTTAAACCATTAGCCACAGAAAACCCTATGAATAGCAGAGAAACAATGACACAGTGCTGGGCATGGCACACAGTCTGGAAGCATTTCATTCTGTTATAGGGTTGCTATGAGCAGATCCGATCCGATAGCACATAACAACAACAACAATAGGGGTGGATTGTTGTTGTTGTTAGGTGCTGTCGAGTCCAACCCATAGCAACACTATGTGCAGCAGATTGAAACATACCGCGATACTGTTCCAGGCAAACGATCTTATTTATGTTTAAGCCGATTGTTGCAGACACTGTGTCAATCCATCTAGTGGAGGGTTTTCCTTTTTTGCGTTGACCTGCCACTCTCCCAAACATGATGTCCTTCTCCAGGGACTGATCTCTCCTGTCTACATGTCCGAAATATGTAAGACGCAGTTTGGCCATTCTTGCTTCCAAAGAGCATTCTTGATGCACTTCTTCTAGGACAGATTTGTTGGTTCTTTTGGCAGTCCATGGTATATTCAATACATGTCTCCAGCACCACAATTCAAAAGCATCAATTCTTTTTCTGTCTCTCTTGTTGAATGTCCAGCTTTCACAACCATATGATGCCACTGAAAATACCATGGCATGAGTCAGATGCACCATCGTCTTCAATGTGACATCTTTGCTTTTCAATACTCTAAAGAGATCTTTTGCCACAGCTTTTCCTAGAGCAATGCATCTTTTGACTTCTTCACTGCTGCTTCCACGGGTATTGATTATAGAGCCAAGCAAAGCAAAATCTTGGACAACCTCAATCTTTTCTCCATTTATTGTGAAGTTGCATGCTGACCCAGTCATAAGGATTTTTGTTTTGTTGATGTTTAGTCGTAACCCATATTGAAGGCTATGATCTTTGATCTTCATCAGTAAATGTTTTAAATCTTCTTCACTATTAGCAAACAGAGTTGTGTCATCTGCATAACACAGGTTGTTAATGATTCTTCCTCCAATCTTGATGCCATGTTCTTCCTCATAAAGTCCAGCTTCTTGGATTATTTGCTCAGAGTATAAATTGAAGAGATAGGGTGAAAGTATACAGCCCTGTAGTACACCTTTCTCAACTTTAAACCACTCAGTGTTTCCTTGTTCTATTCGAACAGCTGCCTCCTGGTTCATGTACAGATTTCTCATGAGCACAATTAGGTGTTCTGGTATTCCCATTTTCCGAAGTGTTATCCATAACTTATTATGATCCACACAATCAAATGCTTTTGCATAGTCAATAAAACATAGATAGACATCTTTCTGATATTCTCTGTTCTCAGCTAATATCCACCTGACATCAGCAATGATGTCCCTGGTTCCCCACCGTCTTCTGAATCCCGCTTGATTTTCCGGTAATTCCCTGTCTATATCCTGCTGCAGTCGCTTCTGAATGATGTTTAGTAGAATTTTGTTAGTGTGTGACATTAATACTATTGTCAGATAGTTTGCACATTCAGTTGGATCCCCTTTTTGGGGAATAGGCACAAATATGGATCTCTTCCAGTCAGTTGGCCAAGTAGCTGTTTTCCAAATCTGTAGGCATAAACATGTTAACACCTCCAGTGTTGCATCTGTTTGGTGAAACATCTCTATTGGTATCCCATCAATTCCTGGAGACTTGTGTTTTGCCAGGTCTTTCAAGGCAGCTTCCACTTCATCTTTCAACACCATTGGTTCCTCTTCATATGCAACCTCTTGGAATGGTTGGTCATCTCCCAATTCTTTCTTGTATAATGACTCTGTGTATTCTTCCCACCTTCTTTTGATGTTTCCTGCATCATTTAATATTTTCCCTGTAGAATCTTTCACTACTGCCACTCGAGGCTTGAATTTTTTCTTCATTTCCTTAAGCTTGAGAAACACAGAGCGTGTTCTTCCCTTTTGGTTTTCTGCCTCCAGCTCCTTGCACATGTTATTATAATATTTGTTTTTGTCTTCTCGAGCTGCCTTCTGAAATCTTCTGTTTAGTTCCTTAACTTCATCATGTCTTCCTTTTACTTTGGCTGCTCGACGTTCAAAGGCAAGTTCTACTGTCTCTTTTGACATATAGTTTGGTCTTTTCTTTTTTTCTTGTCTTTTTAAGAACTTTTTGTTTCCTTCTTGAATGATATCTTTTATGTCATACCATAACTCTTCTGGTCTCCTATCATTTGTGTCTAATGCATTAAACATGTTTTTGAGGTGGTCTCGGAACTCAGGTGGGATATACTTAAGGTCATACCGTGGCTCTTGTATATTTGTTCTAATTTTCTTCAGCTTCAGTTTGAATTTGCATATCAGAAGTTGATGGTCTGATCCAAAGTCAGCACCTGGTCTTGTTTTGACATTTTGTACAGAGATTTTCCATCGTCTCTTTCCACATATGTAGTCAATTTGTTTCCTGTATGTTCCATCTGGTGAAGTCCATGTGTATATTCTCCGTTTATGATGTTGAAAATGTATTTGCAATGAAAAGGTCATTGGTCTGACAAAATTCTATCATGTGATCTCCAGCTTCATTTCTGTCACCAAGACCATATTTTCCAACTATTGAGCCTTCTTCTTTGTTTCCAACCTTTGCATTCCAGTCACCAGTGATTATCAGTATGTCTTGACTGCATGTTTGATCTATTTCAGAATGCAGAAGCTGATAAAAGTCTTCCCTTTCTTCATTTGTGGCCTTAGTGGTGGGTGCATAAATTTGAATAATAATCATATTAACTGGCCTTCCTTGTAGGCATATGGATATTATTCTATCACTGACAACATTGTATTTCATGACAGATCTTGAAATGTCTTTTTTGATGATGAATGCAACCCCATTTCTCTTTAGTTTATCATTCCCAGCATAGTAGACCATATGACTGTCTGACTCAAAATGGCCTATGCCAGTCCATTTTAGCTCACTGAT
>VMDO01007317.1:0-15563 GCA_007922755.1 Pedetes capensis
AAATTGCTAAAGGCAGGAATGAAAGATAATATTCAAATTGCTAAAAGCAGGAATGAAAGAAGAGAACTAACTACTGATCTTACAGAAACAAAAAAAATAATAGAATAGTATAAAAAATTCATTACCAATAGATTTATCAGGTTAAGTTAAATAAAATACAAAATTTTGCATAAGGATACACACTTCTGAATTTAACTTGAGAAGAAATAGAAAATCTGTATAAATTTATAACAAGTAAAGAGATTGAATTAATTACTGAAGAACTTTCCACAAAGAAAATCTCAAAGTCATAAGATTTCACTGATGAAGTCTACCAGAAATTGAAAGAATATTTAACAACACTCCTTCACAAACTCTTCCAAAAAAATAATAGAATGGGGAACACTGTCGTCCAATCTCAAGCTTCAGTTATACTAAAACCAAATTCAAGCAAAGACATCAAGATAAAAGAAAACTACAGAGCAATGCCCTTAATAATACAGGTGCAGCCAGGCACAGTGGCACATGCCTGTAATGCCAGTGACTTGGGAAGCTGAGACAAGAGAATCATAGATAAAAGGCCAGAGGCATCCTGTATGAATTAGCAAGACTCTGTTTCAAGATAAAAAGCAAAAAGAGGTATAAAGGTGCAGGTCAGCCATAGAGTACTTGCAAAGTATGTGCAAGGCCCTGAGTTCAGCCCCCCAGTACATAATAATAATAATAATAATAATAATAATAATAATAATAACATAGATGATAATATTCTCAAAGAAATACTGATAGACTCAATTCAGTAATGTAGAAAAGAGAATTATACAATATCACCAAGTAGAATTAGTCTCAGTAATGTAAAATGTGTTCAACATATAAAAATCAAAGTAGCATACAGATAGAATAAAGAATACACACCATAGCACTTTATCAGTAGATGCAGAAGCAGCTATGGACAAACACACCACCTTTTCATGATAAAACAGTCAACAAACCAGGAAGATGAGGGAACTTCCTCAATTTGATGAAGTTGTCTACAACACACCCCCTCCAGAAATAACATCATATTTAATAGTAAAAAGACTGAAATTTCTTCCTTTGAGGTTAGAAAAAAGTCATGGCTGTTAGGTGGTATCCAGTCAGGTCTGACTCATAACTACCATCTGTACAACAGAATGAAAGACTACTTGACTCTGTGCCAGGCACATAATCTTTTTTATGTTTATGTCTATTGTTGCAGATATTGTGTCACTACATATAGTTAAGGGTTTTCCTTTTTTCATTGACCAACTGTGGGATGCCTGTTCAGGTGCCACCTCTATGTGGGCCTCACACCTCCTAGTCCAGCCCAGACGTTCAGATGGGAGATGCAGCTGTGCACACAGATACTAAACATAATACACTTGGGACCCTCAGGTGAGGGGCATGGACTCCTGCAGCCCTAGGGAGCACCGGCTGAGATGGGAGAAAGGAAAAGTCTTGGGCGCTTTTGCCTTGCAGAGACAAGCACAGCTCTTTATATCTCTCTCTCCTCCTGATAAGGACAGAGAGAAACCTAAAGTGTATAGCTATAAGTGCTAGCATGCTTCCATATTGGTGGTCTCAGGGCAGGAGGGAGAGAGAGAGAAAGAAAGAAAGAAAGAAAGAGAGAAAGAGAGAGAGAGAGGGAAATAAAGAGAGAGTGAGTTCTTGCTTCATTGATGGTCAGACAGAGAGAGTTCTTGTCTATTTAATAGTCCACAACAGAGAGAGTTGTTTCCTTGCCCATGGTCTGGGCGAGAGAGAGCAAGCTGCTGCAGTGAAGTTCCTTATGTAGTTCACCCCCAATGGCCTGAGCCAATTAGCTTTGAGTCCAATTGTCTAGTCAGGTTCACAGGATTTATGAAGAGCTTTGTACAAATGGCCAATGAAGTTACTTTCATGTTCCCTAGATTTCTAACTTACAAAACCAGGTCCTCAATAGCCGCTTTCCCAGTTTTGGGGGTTTTGCCAATTTCCTCCCAATTTCTCCCTATAGATCCACCACTCTTCCAAACATGATGTCCTCCTCCAGGGATTGGTCCCTCCAGACAACAAGTCCAAAATACATAAAATGCAGTGTAACCATCCTTGCATCCAAGGAACACTCTGGTTGCACTTCTTCTAGGACAGATTTGTTGATTTTTTTGACAGTCCACTATATGTTCACTATTCATCTCCAGCACTATAATTCAACAGCATCAATTCTTCTCTTGTCTCCCTTATTCAATGTCCAGCTATCACAACCATATGATGCAACTGAAAATATCATGGCATAAGTCAGATGCACCTTCATCTTCAGTGTGACATCTTTACTTTTCAATATTTTAAAGAGTTCTTTTGCAACAGATTTTCCCAATGCAATATGCCTTTTGATTTCTTGACTGCTGCTTCTCTGAGTGTTTATTATAGAACCAAGTAAAGCAAAATCTTGGACAACCTTAATCTTTTCTCTGTTTATCATGAAGCTGTGAGCTGATCCACTTGTAAGAAATTTTGTTTTGTTGATGTTGAGGTGCAAGCTATACTGAAGGCTGGGTTCTTTGATCTTCATCAGTAAATATTTCAAATTCTCTTCACTTTTAGCCAGCAGAGTTGTGTCATCTGCATAAAGTAGATTGTTAATGATTCTTCCTCCAGTCATGGTGCTGCATTCTTCTTCATAAAGTCCAGCTTCTCAGATTATTTGCTTAGCATAGACATTGAAGAGGTATGGTGAAAGGACATGTTGTTGTTGTTGTTAGGTGCCGTCAAGTCGGTGTCCTACTCATAGCGACCCTCACAGGGTTTTCAATGGCTGACTTTTCGGGATTGCCTTAGCATACCTTTCTTGACTTGAAACCAGGCAGTGTTTCTTTGTTCTATTTTGAGGAGGCAACTCTTCCCCAGTTGTCTTTTGAGTACCTTCCAACCTGGGAGGGCTCATTTTCTGGCATTATATCTGACAGTATTTTGCTTCTATTCATAGGATTTTCAATGTCTACCTATTTCAGAAATGGGTAAACCATGTCCTTAGCCCTAGTCTATCTTAGTTTGGAAGTTCACTGAAAACTTCCCACCATTGGTGACCCTGCTGGTGTCTGTAACACCAATAGCATAGCTTGTAGCAACATCACAGCAACACATAAACCACCAAAGCACTGAAAACTAATACTCACGTGAGGTTAGAAAAAAGAGAAAGATACTGTTTTTATCATTTCTTTTCAACATTATATTGGAGGTTTTATAAAGTATAATTAGAAGAGAAAAATAAATAAAGGGTTCCAAACTGGAATGGAAAAAGTATAAAAATATCTGTTTGCAGTTGATGCTATTTGTGTATATAGATAAATCTAGGGAATCAACAATAAAGTATTAGTGCTAATACATGAGGTCCATTGTATTTTTTGTATACAAGGCAATGTATAATCTAAAAATTATGTTAAGAAAATAATTTTATTTAAAAGTTTCAAAAACTACTAAATTCTTGGGAATATATTTAACTAATAAAGACTTTAAGGATCAAAATAAATAGAAATATATCTCTTGTTCAAAGATTGGTTGACCTTATTGTGTGGGTAGTAGTGAATTTCATCTCAATTAAAAAGAAACATAAAACAGTCTATGAGCTTGATTTCACCCAGGGTCCATATTTTGCCAATCTCTGTTTTCAACATGAGGATGAAAATGAGGAGAGAGAGGAAGAAGAAGATGAAGATGAGAATTGTACATATGAAAAAATAATTTTTTATTCTTAGAATGTTTTTTATAAATTAATTATTTTTCCACCATGCTTACCACTTAAAGATTGAAATCTACATGATAAAAACAGCTTTATTAATCTCTACTATTTTTTACTACTTCTCTACGTCAAACTCTAAAAGATTTTATTTAAAGTGCTTTACCTAAAAAAAGAGAAAAATTTAAAAGGGAAACATATGCCTTAATAATAAAAAGTGTGCCTGCAGCCTTAGCCCTGTGACATTCGATCCCATCCGATTTTGGAAGCTAAGCAGGGTTGGGCCTGGTTAGTACTAGGATGGTAGACTGCCTGGGAACACGAGGTGCTGTAGGTTTGGGAGATGGACCCAGCAACCCACTCCCAAAATCAGTCTGCCACTGAAAACCCTATGAACAGCAGAGAATCACTGACAATAGTGTTTCCCCTGTTGTATGCAGGGTTGCTATGAGTCGGATACTGACTGGACGGCACCTAACAACAACAACAATAATAAAAAGTGGATTAAAGTAAAAAATGGACTAAAAGCAGGGAAAAAATTGGGGCTGACCTTCAGAAACTCCTAAGAAATATACTAATTATTCATAAGTTTTAGCTAAAAAGGAAAGATAGACATTAATTAGGGTGAGAGAAGCTTCGGGGAAAAAAGTTTCTTTTCATTGTAAAAAGTGAGACTATCTACTTTACAGAAATTTTGGAAAATGGAGACAACCACTGCTAGCATTTCAGTTAGTTATCTTCTACTGCACATTTATTTTCTTATTTTAAAATAACCTATTTTGTATAAAATGAGTACATGTTCATGAAACAAACTTCCAAAATGTAGAAAAGTACTAAGAAGAAATAAAATGGCATTTATTAAGAAAAATAAGTGCTTTACCTGAGGCATCAAAAGGAAAAGAATTGGGGGGTGGATCTAAAAGTTGTTAATTCAAAATGAATAAATCTAAATCTAAATGTAAAACTACAGCATATCAACTTTTCAAAACTAGTTCAATTCTTCAATTTTATTTATTTTTATTTTTTATTTTATTTTATTTTATTTATTTATATTTTTACCAGAAGTAAAGCTTCAAGTTCAATAAAGCTCTGATTTAGCAGACCACACAAAGAATTTCTCTCAGCCAAGGTTATGAGTTAAGCTTATAGGCAAAATTTTAATATTTCCCAATATTAAGTAAAATTATGTAAAAAATTAAAACTCTTCTTCAGTTCAATAATGAACATAAACTACTCTTACTCTCACTGTTTTCCAACAAAAGTGGTTTATTTTTCTGTTCACAGATCCAACCAGCCTTTTATGTTCAGGCACAAAGATCTTTAAAATCTTAAATACATACATAGAAATAATATATGAACAACAACAATAATAAAGTCTATATTTTGGGTAAATCTCTAAGTGAAGTATTATCCATGTCTGATGACCCCAAGTGGCAAATGACTCCAAAAGTTTCTCTTTTCTTTTCTTTCTTTTTGGTAATTAAGGGTTGAACCCAGGACCTCACACATACTTTACAAGTGTTCTGAACCCCCAGGTCATTTTCTACTTTTAAATTTGGAGACAGAATCTTGCTAAATCACACAGGCTGCCTATGGCCTTGAAATGACTTTGTCTCAGCCTCACAAGTCACTGGAAATAAAGGCATGCACGACCAGCCCCAGCCCCAAAAGTTGTTGAAACACAGAACACAACCAAACAAATGTGACCCATTGGTAGCAAGAATGGAACCAAATTGTACTATATATTAATACGTGCCTGAGCTTTAATGAGGATGCTAAACAATTGCTTTTTCTTTCTGCATTAAGTGTACTATGCAATGCATTGCTCTGCTATCCAACACAGTATCAAAATGCATACCTTTATATTTGCCCTGGGAAGAATTTCTTCCACTCAAAAATTTCATCAGAAAACTACAATATATGATACTTGCATAAATTCACTAGGGCATCAGTAGCATCTAATGGTCATTTAACAACATTTGCAAAGAAAAGAAAGTTTGAATAGTTTTCCTATTTCTCCTTGGTAGATGTATTTTATGTCTTTCC
Source organism: Pedetes capensis (assembly GCA_007922755.1). NCBI lineage: Eukaryota > Metazoa > Chordata > Mammalia > Rodentia > Pedetidae > Pedetes > Pedetes capensis. The sequence continues at coordinate 5,756 of VMDO01007317.1, forward strand.
CTTTGTTTTCTTTTATGAATTTCTATGTGAAGTGAAGCTTTCATAATTTTTTGTAATGTTTAATTTTAACACTGTATATTTGATCATATTTTGCTTGTATTTTAGTATTTCTCAAAGAATCTGTCTCAGATGTTACATTTCTGTTATTGACAGTACTTTAGATAGTACTAATAGGAATCCAAAGTTTTGCTGAGGAAATAAAAAATATTTTGCTTTCTAAAGACTATATGATTACTAACAAATTGGTGGAAGAAGAAAGATTTCTTAGCTTGCAGAACTTTGTCTCTATCATACCATGCTACACAATGTGTACAGTGACATCTGTTCTCATTGACATTTACAGAGTAAATCTTCCTTTAAGTGACTGTAAATTATAGCCTCCTTTGTAGCAATAATATAATGTTATCCTTAGAATATCATAAGACTTCTGGGATCTAATTTAAAATTTACTTGAATGGTATTAGTCTATTTTTTCCCCATACTTCATAGCATGATTGAGATTAGACATTCATGAAATATACTATACCATATTAGTATTCTAAAGATGAATGAATTATTTTATTATTTATTTAATTATTGTGTACTGACACATGGGGTAGGTCAAAAATTTAATTCAAATCTACAGACATAAGCAGTAGATATCCTATGTATTGAAGCCAAGATCCTCTGCTTTCTTGCTTCATTTCTCTCTGTTTTTCCACTTTCCTCCACTTTGTATATTTTCCTCATTCTGTATGAAATCGTCCCTTCCCTTGTCTAAGAAGTAATTGATTCATGGAATGGGAAGAAATTATAATCTTAAAAGGAGCACATCGCATCCACTATTTCTGGTTTGTGCTGTCCCCTGTGTGATTTAGCATTTGCATGCTGCTAAATATACGAGGGCTTATGCAACACTGCCATTGAAATGAAAGAAAGTGACACAAGGATACTTTTGTTAAATAATGACAGTGTTGGGATCCTAGACTTGGATTTTGGTGTTGTGTATTAATAACAACCCACATAACATGACTATGACCCTATCCGTTATCATCTTCCAGGTCTTTATATCTTTTCTGGAATATAAGCTTCTTGAGGGCAATAGTGTTTTTATTTGTTCTTTTAAAAATTGTTTATCACATTATCCTCAATAGCTAAAGAGAAATCCAATCAAAATGGTTCCCATTTTGTAAAGATTGTATGAATGACTGATGGATCTCTCAGGGAATTGTTGTACTGGGAGATGATTACAATCTGCCAATTCTGAATTAGGGATGTTTTGGAATTAAAAGAAAGATATATTTTAGCAATGCATCTTTAGTATTATATGACTAAAATAGAAAGTGATTATGAAATGCATCAATAGTATTTGACATACATAACCTTACACAGGAGTTAATCCCACCTCTCCTCTCATAGCGAACCCTTGAACACTATCAGCCTAAGTCCTTTCTACTTACAATTTCCTTCCCCAGCTGAGTTTTGGAAAAGCTCTATTCTTTCTGCAGATATGACAATAGGTAGAGTATTATTTCAGTGAAAACTTAATGAAATTTTATTTTTTCCTGTTTTTCCATTTATCTCAGAACCTGGCAGACTGCACTGGCCTTGTTTTATCAAGGAAGCTCAAAGTCGGCCTGCCTCTTGTTACAGGCAGATGAAGCAAGCTGATGCACATGGAAATTAATTTATCCTCCAAAACAGAAGAAGTCTGATTTTCAGAGTGCCTGCTGAATGTGGAAATTTTTCCCACACTGCTCTACGTCATTCATCTAGAAACTTTAAGATTCTTTAAAAGTATCTACAAAATTAGGTGAAGGGTAAAATTATGAATTTCCCACTTGGAAGAAAGTGGCTTAAATTCTATCCAATTATTTGCCATGACAACCAGCTAAACACAAAAGGGTTAGAATGGATGTAGAGTACTGCCTCTATAATCATCACTGTATGTCCTTCAAATCATGGATATGCAGCACCACTATCCCCGGCTACTTCAGGGCCATAAGCCTACACGGTAATTACATGCTTTGGAACACTCCACTTAAGTGCATCAATAATATAGTGAGTGAACATGTTCTTTAATTCTGCACCTGTAAATGGAGGGAAAAATAAGGAAAATATCTGTATCAAAAAAAATGAAAAGAAAAAAATAGACAGCCAAATTACTTTAAGCTGCTTTTGTGAGATAGCTCTCTAAAATTCAGATGGTTAATAATTCAAGGTTTTCCTTAAATACAATCAAATAAAAACATCTCTGCTTACATAACTTCAAAGGTTAGGACATAGGAAAACAAAAGCTAGAAAACAGCCCCCACCAAGACACCCAATTAAACTTGATATATTATGTTTTAGCTACCCAATTTTAACTGTAAATTACAAAATCCAGAGGCACCTTTTCTCTCCATTGCCATGTCTCTATATAACTGCTATTGATGGGATTTAGAAGACAACAGCTACCTACCCAGGACTTCCAATACAAAAGAAGTATTAATAAGTCATAGCATTACAAAATTGTATTACTTCAATATAGTGTTAGTAATACATTTAGAATGAGGCCCACCTGCATGTGTGTATGAAATATGTATGTTTTATATGATGGACTTCAAAACCATATTTCTCTCAGAAGAATGTTAATGCAGTGAATTCAACAGGGAAGACAGTAAGTCATTAGAACCTTAGAGAGAACAAGCAGTTGGCATAACACTGTAAACATTTCTTCTCACCTACATATTCTAATGACACAAAATGGCTCATTTCTTAAGTCATATTCTGAAAGTAAAATATTTTTGACTGATTCATTTCTTATATTTTTGATGTATGTCAGAAAAATACTTGTGGAAATTATGCACACAGAATTTGTAACTAAACTAACATTTTTACCACTGGAAACCAATGTTTTTAGTAGGTACACCCTAAATCTTTCCACTTACAAAAACAAGAAAGAGAAAACAAAAGAGAGAAAATATATGTTCCTACCAATGTTTCTCATGCAAATAGGCAACTTTATGAAGATGTCCAATGTGAAATACAACCCTGTATATGGTTTTCAAAATATGCCTACTTTTTAAATTAGAATAGAATAATCCATAAAACTCAGGAAGATCAGAAAATAGTCCAAAATTCATAGAGGAAATAAAAGAATATACTGAATAGCCAGAACAAGAATGTGTTTGTGTTTTTAAAAAATACCCATTCCAGAGTGAATTTGTACTTGTTTTTCCATTTTACATTTGTAAGTTGATGGATGTGTACATATTTTACTAAATTAATGGTTAGTCCATGAGTATGACATTGTGTTTGGTTAGTTTCCATAGATTCACTTTTTAGAAGTGATCTTATGTCTCAAATGTTGCTTTTAGGACTAAGAATGTTGATTTTTACCATTATTTAATCAGTATGTACTTTTCTACTAATAACTAAATTTTTTGAAAAAAATAATTTAACTTTTATTTAGAAATGGTTGCTAAAATAAAATTATTACATTTTCCAGGTTCACATAGAAGTTTCAAGATTTTTATCAAGAAGTTTCAAGAGCCTTTTTATAGTTATGAATTTAACACTTACTGTTTCTTTATGATCCTGGACCTCTGAAGATTTTTACTGGGCAGGCAGTGATTTTGAAATATGCAACTCTTATTATACAGATGTCCTGCTATTAAAACAGTATTCTATTATATACAGAAATTACTGCTTTAAGGTTGATGACCAAAAATTCAAATTGCACTAATTGTCACTGATCCATCTGCATAATACATATGAGATGAAACATCACCCAGTTTTTGAAGCAAATACAGATCATCTGAGAGTTCAATCTAAGTGTTTACAGTTTCTTTTCTTGTGCAGACATTAATTTAAGAATAGACCAATTGTTCCCAATTTTCCAAGATACTAGCACATTGCTAAGACTTGGTTTACAAAATGTTGTCTAGAGAGAAGATAAGAAATACACGTTAAGCCCTGGGAAGGTTTTATGATAGAAGTACTGGCAGAATCTTTCAAAATCACAATAATGGCTCACTTGGAATATCTTTTTAGTGGTAGAGAAAAAAAAAGTGGAAATGCTAAAAGTTGGATGTCCAAAAGCAATTTTTCCGTTTTGTTTGATTTAGTTTGGTTGTTTTTCTTTCTGTTTAGTTTTGCTTTGCTTTCCTGATTAGATGGTAATTGATAATACCTAGGTGAAGTAATTTAAAAAAAATAGATCATTTAATTTTCCTACATCTCAATGAAAACCTTAGCAAGAATGTCACCTTTGAGCAGGCAACTGAGCAGAGGATATTAATAAGACATATGGAAACTATCTCTTGGTGTCATCTAGTGGCTGTATTTCATCACTGCATAAAAGAAATGCCTTATTGGTTTTCTGAGTAAAAATGGTTTTATTACATTTGTTTCTGAGTGACTGGAGTAAAAGAAGCTGCCATTTTTAACAGACAAGAGAAGGTTAGTAGCAATCAAGCCTTTCTCGGAGCTTCACCCTGGCCCTTTGCTGTGCCTTCTTATAAGGTCAAGACACATCCACGCAATGCTCAGTTATTGCACACTGGTGTGAAGGTGCGGCTGGCTGCCCCATTTAGACTGCATGACTGAGTGACTGAGTGTTGTTAAGGGACATCCACAGCCAATACACAAAGTATTTTCTCTTCGCTGGCTGAGCAGCACTCAGGGGGAATCTGACAGACTGAGCTGACATGCTAACAATCTGATTGCAGATGGCAACGGTAGGAGCCTCCGCATGAGAGAGAAGAGTCCCCTGACCCTCCTGTCATCCACTCTCTCAATCTCTATCCTAGGATGGGAGCACTGTACAACTATCACAGGAAAAGGTGACATAGTGAAAATAACGTATCCACAAATGTGCTGAAATGTCATCTCTAATGTTATAGTTCCTTTAAGACGATCTATAATTTCTAATATAACTTTTCAGTTTTGAAAGGAAAGGGCACCAAGGCTGGGTTGACAGAAATAAATTATCCAGATAATTAAGGCTAACTACTCCACTTTCTCCTACTCCCTGGCCCACGCACAGACAATAATAGGGCTCAATTATTTATAATTCAGAATTTTTTTCTTTAAAAAAAGGATTTTCTATAAAATGGGTGTTTGAATGGAACAAAATTATTATCATTAGAAAGCAAATTATTAACAAATTATAATCAGTATATGTACAGATTTTCAATTATCATAGTTTCTGTTGTCACATCCAATACAACAACAATAATGCATGATTTAAAAATGGAAAAGATGAGCAAGGCACTTCATTCTCATTGTCCATCATTACTCAATATTTTAGGTAAATTTTGTGAGTTTATAAATGATCTTCATGGATTTATCTATATTAAGCAAGATATTCCTCTACATACTTATAGAAGCTTACTTTATGTTACTATTTGAATTGAATTGAATTGTAAACATTCCTTTTGTTATTTAGTTTGTTGCTTATTGTTGTTTAATTTTTCTTGTGTGTAGGTCTTTAATTTCTGGATATCTTATACACAAGTACAAAGTAGTAAAAGAAATCGAACACAAATATGAATAGATATGTTTCCTAAAATTTTTCTTTCCTGCATTACAAAAGGATTTACTCTTGCTCAAATCCTTGAAATGCAAACATGTGCAAATATGTGCACTACACATTTAGATGAGATGGATGTCTGTAAGGTATATGTGTATGTGCATACCTACACACATATGCATGCATATATATGAATATGTACCCACATAACTATATATGTGTATGTAACTAAAATATCTAACAGACATACAGTTCAAATACATGAATACAAAATGTATTGGATCAATTAGTGTTCTGTACATTCCCTCAAAACACATTATCTTTATTCTGAAAACACTCACCAAAATAGATTATTTAGTTTTATATCTTATGTGGGAAAAGAGCAAGTCTGATTTAACATGGTTCTAATTCTAAACATTGGCTAGACATTATTTTGTCTTAAAGAGCAAGTAATTTGCAAATAATAAAAAGTTATGTGGGGATATATGTGTTTGAAACATTTATAAATCTCTTATAGGTTTCGATTTTATACATAGAAAGTATCACAAGTGTGGATCCGACACAGTTTTCAGTCTATTAATGCACTGTCAGAATTTATTTCCTGTTAATATAGAGCACAAAGCAAAAAAATTCTGGTGAGTAAAACAGGTAACTTAGAAGTCTTGTATGAAGAAATGGTACTCTGTCTTCTCTTCTCCTGACTTCATTTTAACATTCCCAGCAAACAAAATATATACTGTTTAATACAGAATTAGATGAATGGCTGCTAATGCTAGCAAATAGGAAATTTAAACTTCTTCCACGTTAACAGTATCACATCCAATCAAGAACACCCTTAAAAAGCATCTGAAATTGTTAGGGAAGGATTCACAAAGGGTTAATTTAATATAATTCATTTTTCTTAACAAATATTCTTTGATATTTTTAAAATCGGTTATGCTAAGCAACCTTATCAAATAGATCCTATTTAGTTATGTAGTGACACTTTTTAAAACCTAACAAGTCTACTGGAATTCCATTACATTTTCCTATACCTTAGACAAAGTGTTAGATTAAAAACACCTTTTCTTTATTTTTCCTTGTTTATTTTCTTATTATATCATATTATCTTGGTTTTCAACTATGTATTTGTCCATATGCTAAAAAATAGTACTCCTCACTTGGGCAGCCTCATGACTCCACGTTGTTGTTAGGTGCTGTCCAGTCGACTCTTTACTAAGTGAAGCAGTTACTATATTATGTTGTAACATTTCTTATCTGGCATTTTCATCTCTTACATCTCTTTGTGTTTTCATTTAATCTTCCCAAGTCTGCCTACACAATGGAAAATTTACCTTAATTTTATAGATTAAAAGAAATAAAAACTTCCTTTATAGAGATATTAAGCAAGTCTCTCAAGCCATATATTTAACCATGGAATTGTGATTTGATATAGACTGAGCTTCTTATGCAATTTAATTTGTACAGCATATGGATCCCTTTAGCCTACAGCCTTACCACTGTGGTGTCCAATCCCATCAGATCTCAGAAGCTAAGCAGAGTCGGGTTTGGTTAGTACTTGAATGGGAGCCCACTTGGGAACATCATGTGCTGTAGGCTTGGGAAAAGGACCCAGCAACTCACTCCCCAAAAAACAATCAGCCATTGAAAACCTTATGAATAACAGAGAACAATAGTATTTTGTCTGTTTTGCATAGAGTCCTTATAAGTCAGACATTGACTTGATGGCATCTAACCACAACAACCTCATGGATACATTTTCCAAAAATAACATAGACTACAACCACAAATTTGTTGTGATCTATCACTTTACGATAGCTTGCATTTAAGCAATAGTCCATTTACATGCTAGTTTTCTGTTTCTCTAGATTGTCAAAATCCTTCCTTTGCTATACATGCAACTAGAATAGCCATGCAGCTAAATAATGTCCAAACAGATGAAAGCACAAGTATTATGGGCTCCTTGAGGGGTCTTAAATGGGAATGAGCACAACCTCTTTTTAACTTCTTTCTTCCTTCTACTAATAGATATGATGGCTGAGGTTAGAGTCACCACTTTATACCACGAGGTGACATACTAAGAATGATAAAACATCAAAATAGGATCCTGATGACTCAGACAACACCTTTATCCTGTATTACCTGTCTCTGGGCTCCTTTGACATGAAAGAGAAATAAAATTTAAAGATGATTGAAAGACAAAATAAAATATTGTGTTAGTTTTCTATTGCTACAAAACAACTTACTACAAGCTTAGAGGTTTAAACTGCACCTATTTACAATCTTGCAGCTTCCACAGGTCCTGTCTCCTGATCAGAGTTTTGCTGGATGAATACAAGTTCTTGATTGGCTGGGGCTACAAGTTCATGTGATGCTCTGAGTCCTCTTCCAGTCTTCTAGTTGGTGGCAGAATTCAACTCATGATAGTAGGACTAAAGTCCATATTCTCTTGCTAGTTATCAAACATGGATGATTCTCAGATCCTAAAGACTGTCTTTACCACATGATTGTCCTTCTAAACCATATCACTATGCAGTAGCTTACGTCTTCCAATGCAGGAGGAAATTCCTTTGCATGTGGTTCACATCTCTTTATTTAGGGAACTATTCAGTCTTTTTTAAGGACTCACCTAATCAGATCAGGGCCCCTCAGAATAGCCTATATTTTAAAAATATGAATTGTTTATTTTTAACTGGTACATGAAAATATAAAAATTATACATATTAGTGGGGCATCATTTAGTGTATTGATACACATATAGATTATGTAATGTTTAAATACAGTTAAATATACCCCTAAAACATTGATCATTTCATTATGATGAAAACATTCAAAATTGTTTTTCTAGGTATTGTTTGTTTGTTTGTTTGTTTTTGTCCCTGAGGGCTGTACCCAGGGCCTCACACATACTTTGCAGGTGTTCTACCACCAGGCTGCACACCCAGTATGAGTCAGAGTCTCACTAAAATGTGCAGACTGTCTCTGGCCTTGAACTCACAATCTTTCTACTTCAGACTCCCAAGTTGCTGGGATGATAGGTGTACACCACCATACCTGGCCTTTCTTGTAGTTTTTAAAAATATACTGTACCTTATTATTATGTATTTTCAGCCCACTGTCCAATAGAAGATCAGAAGTTCTTATTTCTTTCTCACTACAAATTGTATCTGTTGAGCAATTTCTCCCATCCTTTACTTTCGCTTCCCCTCCCAACCCTCTAGAAACTACTATTCTGTTCTTAACTTCTATGAAATCAACTATTTTAGACTTTAGATGAGTGAAACCAGGCAATATTTGTCTTTCTATGGCTGTCTTATTTCACTTAATATAATGATTTCCAGTTCTATCTATATTGTCTCAAATGGCAGGACTTTTATGATTTTTTTTAACGGATGAATTGTATCCCATTGTATAGACATAAGACATGTGCCTTATCCATTCATCAGCTGATGGACATTAAGGTTATTGACATTTTGGCGATTATGAATAGTGTCGATGCACCTAACAACAACAAAATAAATAGTGTCGAAATAATTTCAAGAATGCACAGTCATTGATTTGGTACCTTAATGGCACCTGCAAAACCCTTTCACTTTTGTCCTCTAGAACTTAATCATGAGATTGAAATCCATTATATCTCAGTCTCAGAATCAACTGGAGAGGAATATACAGAGAATGTAGACTAGAAAGAGCAAATCTCAGGTGCTATCTTAGAGTTCTTCCTATTACACTACATATCACAATTATTTTTTATGTTATTATTGTCAAGTGGCATCAAGTTGGTGTCTGATTCATAGGGACCCTACATACAACAGGTGAAATAGTATCATTAGCGTGTTTCTGCTATTCATATGGTTTTCAATGGTTGATTGTTTTTTGGGAATGGGTTTCTGGATCCATCTCTCAAGCCTACAGCACCTGGTATTCCCAGGCGGTCTCCCATCCAAGTACTAACCACTCCTTACCCTGTTTAACTTTCAAGATCTGATGGGATTGGACTCCACAGTGGTGTGGCTGCAGGCTATTATTTTTTTTATACATAGCTAAAACTCATTCCAAATAATACATCAGATGGTAGAGTTACTTTTATATTTTATGCAGAAATGTTTGTTTAGATAAATTTCTATACATCCTATCACAGACAAATTGTTCTCCAAATATCTATGCACATATATGGTTTTGGATGCCAACAAATTTGGTTCTAAATTTAATGTACATACACAGAAATAATTTTGAATCAACTAAGTTTCTGGCTCCCCTGTATTTAGTATAATTCCATATTGTCAATAACCCTACTCCATGTTGTGTTTAATT
>VMDO01007317.1:15663-63163 GCA_007922755.1 Pedetes capensis
ATATATATATATATATATATATATATATATATATATATATATATTTGTCCTCATAAATTTTATTTAATCCTTAATTTAAAGAGTTTTGCTAGGAAAATGATGCTTACCTTTGGTTGTCGTTTCATATCCACAATGACTGTAAACATTTTTTTAGTTTATTTTTAGATGATTACTCTCTCTTATAAATTGCTTTCCAGGAAATCTTCAATTCAAGAAGTTTACATGGTGAATATAGTTTATAAAACTTGCTTCTGATTGAAGAACTAAATTAAATACTGTTATTGTTTTCTACATTTCTCTAAAAGGGGAGGGGATAGGGTAGTTCATGAGTGTGGTTTGTTAAACTAAGAATATATTTTACTTATCATATATTAAAAATATTTACTATCATCCAGCAATCATTCTTATCACTTAGACATTATCTGAATAAATCAGTTATCCTCTAGCAGGGTTCATAAACTAGAGGGGAATGCATGAATTCTGAAGAAATCAAATAAGTCAAGTGTAAGAAGACAGGGTATGGTGGAGAATGTGATAATCGCCCAGCTGATTCATTCAAGGCCAAGTCTACTAGACCTTCTGAAGTAATAAGAGAAGCCATTAATTTGGATTTCTTTGTGAAATAGTTCAATTTTAAATGTTCATTTTCCAAAAATTTATAAATGGGCTATGCTTGAAAGTATTGCTATTATGTAAGGGGGGGGCCCATGGTTTAGCAATTTCTACTCCAGGCAATTCAATTGGCTAACAATAGTATGCCTGCAGCCTTAGCCCTGTGGCACCGGGTTCCATCAGATCTCCGAAGCTAAGCAGGGTCGGGCCTGCTTACTAACTTACTTGGATGGCAGACCTCCTGGGAACACCAGGTCCCGCAGGCTTGGAGATGGACCTGGCAACCCACTCCCCAAAGTCAATCTGCCATTGAAAACCCTATGAACAGCAGAGAAGCACTGACAATAATATTTCCCCTGTTGTACATAGGGTCACTATGAGTCAGATACCGACTCGACGGCACCTAACAACAACAATAGTATATTTTTCCATTTACATATGTCCAGTCAGTATTGTATCTCTACATTCACAGTTGCTGTTGTTGTTAGGTGTCATCAAGTCGTGTCTTACTCAGAGAAACCCTCAAAAGGTTTTCAATGGCTGATTGTTTCAGGATTGCCTTGGGAGTGGATTGCCTCATCCTTCTCCCATTTTTGCGGGGCTGGGAGTCCAACCAGGGACATCAGAGACTGTATAGCAGCACTCTAACAACTGAGCTAAATCCCAGCCCCACAATCACAGTATATCTATGAAATATGAGGATTTTTTCATTTTTCATATGAAAAGACAAAATATTGCATCCAGAGAAGAAAGGTAAATGCTCTGTATTTTTTTTTCTGAGTTTATATCTCCTGGTCTGAGCAATTAATCATCTAATTACAAGCTCTGTATCAAAGTAACTAAACATCACATTTCATAAATTTAATAGACATGATTTTGCATTCTCACAAATCCTTCAAAGAGCCTAATGAATTTTGCTATGGTGTTATTTTAATGAGGTAAATTGGCATCAGTCTTGAATCTGTCAGCTGAGCTGTGCTGACCTTGTGGGAGAAATATATGCAACCATCCAGCTCCTCCATCTCAACTAAACTATACCATCTTGTACTCTGTTTTTTCTTGATTCCCAAAAAGCACATCCAAGTGTCCTGGCATACTGCAATGAAATTACAAGGGTGCCATCAGCTATTTTAAAATTTTGAGATCAACAGAATGATACTTGATATATCTTTTGGAAATACATTAATTACAAGCCCTTAATAAAGCAACATATCTATCTTGATGGTGCTCTATTCCCATCAATGTTATCATGTTCATACAAAGCTGAGCATTCAGTAGCTCCTATAATAAAACATCACTGAAGATCACCATGTAATGGGAAATGAGCAAAGTGGTGTCCAGTTGTTTTCCAGCATTTGCGAACTTATGCAGTGTCCAACGGCTTCAATGTATCCCATTACTAAGTAACCATGTCTATTCAACAATGAAATAACATAGTAGTTTTTCTTTAAATTTAGGTGTATTATTTTTATATAATAACTAAGTTGTTAGGACAAAAGTGTTCATTAGAAATGCTTGGATTTCATTTGCTATATGAAATGTTCTGTATTTCTGTTTTTGTCCGGGAGTATCATGAAAAAAATTATTTGAAACTAAGAGTTCTGTAAAGAGAGAAAATTTGGAAATGTCTGGCAATGATCATATCCAGTAATCTGCAAGCTTCAAATGGCTAGAGACAAAGTCAACTTTGTTTACTGTTCCATTTCCACCATCTACTGCAGTGCCTGGCATATCATTTCCACTCAAATATACTTGTTGAGTTCTTTTATTCACTAATCAAATGACGAAAATGGTCCTGATAAGTAAGCCAAGTGCTACTGCAGGCATAGAAACTAAGAAAAACTAATTCCCAGAAAGCTGTGTTTCTTAGTAAAAATTGAAGGTTTGGATAAATTTTGAATGGGAAATCAATTTTGGCAGAGGCCTGCATCTATTATGTGAATGACTCCACATTTTGATCCTTTCAGAAATAAGAGAATGCAATTTTTGAAATCATTTTTGTGACTGTTTCTGCCAGTGCTAAAATTGCTCCTCAAATGCGAAATAAAACTCTGTGAAAGTCAGAAAGGGAAGTAAGTTCTTCTTATGTATGTTTATAAAAATGTTACCCTTAAAAATATGGTTAAAATTCAGCCCTGTCTCCTTAACCTTTTCTTGACATAAGAGGTAGCAAATATACCAGTATGGGTAACAAAATATTTTTTTTTCAGTGAATGAATATTCCAGAGGTCTTTTGCTGCATGATAATATACCCCAAAACTTAGTGGCTTAAAATAACAATTTCTTCTTGTCACTCACAATTCTGTGAGTTAACTGGACTCAGGTCGTAACTCAGGTTACCGGAGTTTTACATGAAATTTCAATAAAATGTTTGCTCACTTGGGTGGCTAGATGACCATTGTTTCCTTCTTCACTCACATATCTGGCACTCAGAATGGGATACCTGGAAGATTTAAGAAGAGGTTGAGTATCTGTCTCTCTCTAGGGTCTTTCTACATAGTCACCTTGTATTTTCTCACAACCAGGTTGTTTCTTGGTATTTCCACATCTTATGTGGAAGCTGGCCTTCAAAGTAAGCATTCCAGGACTTTAAGGTTCAGTTTTCAAGACTTCTTCTATTGTGGCTTTGACAATCATACATTGTGTTGGCTATAAGCATGTCATAGCCTCAGGCAGATTCATGAAGGAGGGTTACTCTATCTGGGAAGAAGCCCTAGGATGTATGGTAAATTGTGAAAATATTTTGAGGATTAGCTACCACAATAAAACTTGTTTTACAATTTTAAGGAGCTCATGGAATAGAGGTGTTATAGGCAGTGTAGCATGCTCCATTAATGGGAAACTGGTCCACTTTGAAAAAAATTTTGGTAAATGTTTATATTAATAGGAATTGGCATTATAGAATTAAGTTGCCAAAGACCAGATGACCTCTTCTAATACTGGAAAATGTGGAAATCTATATAATTGACTAAATGAGCTTGGTCTTCAATTTTGAAAGACAGAGAGAGAGACAGAGAGAGACAGAAAGAGGGAAAGAGGGAGAGACTGATTGACTTTTCATGTTGATCATACATTGAAAGAATTTTCTTTTATATTTTTAGCATGTTTTCACTGTATGTTTCAAAGTAGTAAATTTGGGGAATCTGATCATTGAATGGTTATGATTATTATAATGTAATGACTTCTGGTTTAACAGTGGAAAATAGAGTACTAAAGTTTATCTCTAAGATGTGATAACCTATAGATTAAATATAAACAAATGATTTAATTAGTTATTATGGAAAAAAGGAAACAAAGTACCAATGCGTACATGGATTCATCTGAAATCTACAGATAAAAGGTGGTAACAGCATCCCTACGTACCATAGTTATATTTTAATGTTTGATGTCTGTCCTTACTGTTGGTATACTTTTATGTTCTTTTTCTGTTTTTTTTTTCAGTACTTGGGTTTTGAACCCAGGGCCTTATATACACTTTATAAGTGCTCTACCACATTTTAAAGTTATTAAATTTTTAATATTTACATTTTTATTTTTTGTTTAGTCAGGGTCTCTCTAAGTTAGTTAGCTTGCCCCTGGCCTAGAGCTTGCCATCTTCCTGCCTGCACCTCTCAAGTCACTGGGATGAGAGGCATGTACCATCATGCCCAGCAAAAGTTCATAAGTAATGCTTCTTTCCTTACAGTTCCTACATAAAACTTACTCCTGACTGAGCTTAGCATAATGACTCTAATTTCTTCCTTGGTGAGATTAACATTTTCTCAGTCTCCTTTATTGAGGCTGCTAATATCATGAATAAAGTATGTTATTTAAAAAAACTAGTGGATTCCAGGAACATTCCCAAAACTTATACATAAAACAACTACCACACCATGCCCAATGGAACCATTATCAGAGCCAATACACTTGATTTAACACATTATGACATTTATTTGATTTCCATTAAATCACATCTTATATAAACTTATTTTCTAAAACTGATATGTATATATACATTAGAATATTATTTGTTCATAAAAAGAATGGAGTCCAGTCATTTGCATCAACATGGATGAGCCTAGAGGATACTATGCTAATTGAAATAGGTCAAATATAGAAAGACAAATGCTTCATATTCTCACTTATATGTGGAACCCAAAAATATTGATCTCACAGAAGTAAAGACAGCAATAGTGATTATCAGATGCTGGGAAGTGTAGAAGTGTGGAGGGACACAGAATGGTTAATGGCTATAGAGTGGAATTGGATAGGAGTACAATAGGGTAAGTGCGGTTGATAACAATGATTATATATTTCAAAATAGCTAGGTGAGAGGATATTAAGTATTCTCAACACAGAGAAATGATAAATATGTGCAGTAATGAGTGTACTAATTACCTTGATCTGATCGTTACACATTATACACAGGTACTAAAATAGAACATTGTTTCCCATAAATATTACAATTATTACATGTCAATTTTAAAAAATAAAATAAATAAGTAAAAGCTATTATTCATTCTCCTAACCATTTCTGTGCAGTTAAAAATATTATCTATAACATGGTAGAGATTTAATAAATATAAGCCAAGTAAATGATTATTTAACTATGCTATATTTTTAGTAAAGATAAGTTTCTGTATCTATGTGACATCCTATGCCTTAAAGAGTTCCCCTTTCCTCCCTGTCAACCTGGGAGATATGCCTTTCCATACCTTAGTTTAGCTCTTAATTATTTCTTCACTAAGGTCTTGCATTAGTAAATTAAGTGATATTTTATATTCTCCTGATACATTCCTCAACACATCTTTCCTTCCTCCTCATTATTCATATTAGTTAATGACTGCAGTATAACATATTATCACAAGTTTAGAAGCTTTAAAACATCCACAAATATATGGTATAATCTCGAAGTTTCCATGGGTTAGGAATCTGGCTTGGCTTAATAGCCTCCTCTGAGTAGGGTCTAATAGGGGTGCAATCAAGGTATTGGCCAGAGGTAGGTACTCACCACAAGACTGAACTAGGGAAGTGATCAACTTTTAAGGTCACTTAAGGTGCTGGCAGAATTCATTTCCTTTCTATCATAAGACTGAGGGATTCAGCTTCATACTGGTATAGGCTGGAGGCTACCCTTGGCCTATACCTTGGCCTTCTAGATTCTGCTATGTGGACTTCCACACAATGGTTTCTTATTTCATCAAGCCAGCAAGAAGAGTCTTCTAGATTCCTTGTTAGCAAGAAGGAGTCTTATATAATGGAATGGAATCACAGCAGGTATAATCAATCACTTTTTCCATATTCTTTTTTTTCTCCAAAGGTACTAAATATATTCATAATGTTCAACCATCACTACCTTCTATCTCCAAAACTATTTTCACTTTGAAAAACTGAAACTCTATACTTATTAAGCAATAACTCACCAACAACCCCCCCATCCCTTGATAATCACCATTTTACTTTCTGCCTCTATGATTTGTGACTATGCTAAGTACTTCATATAAGTGAAACCATACAGTATTTGTCTTTTTGTGACTGGCTTATTTCACTTAGCATAATGTTCTAATGGTTTATTCATGTTGTAATATCTGTCAGAATTTTCTTCCTTGTTAAATCTGAATAATAAATGCATGTATACACATTTTATTTATCCACTTATCTATCCATGAAGTAGACACTTGAGTTGATAACATTTTAGCTACTGTGAATAATGCTGCTGTGAACATAGATGAACAAATATCTCTTTGAGACTTGTTTTCAATTCTTTTTGGTTTATATCCAGGAATTCAATCAATGGATCATCTGATACTAACACTTTTAACATTCTGAGGAACTGTCATAATTTTTTCCACAATTGTACACTTTTACATTCCCAACAAGAGTACACAAGCATTACCATTTCTTCTCATCCACACCAACTTGTTTTTTGTTTTGTTGTTGTTGCTGTTGTGGTGGTGGTGGTGGTGGCTGCCATTATTTTAAATAGTAGAGAAGTAATATCACATTGTACTTCTGCTTTATATTTCCTTAATGATTAATGATACTGAGCATCTTTTCATGTGCTCACTGGTTGGTTATATATCCTCTTTGGAGAAATATCTATTCAAATATTTTGTCCATTTTTGAATTGGGTTGTTTTTGTCGTGGTAGTGGTTGTTGCTATCATTAAGTTTTAAGTACTGTGTATTATGGGTCTTTATTCCTTACCAGAGGTAAGATTGGGAGATATTTTCTCCCACTGTCTCTCTTACCTTTATGCTCTATTGATAGTTTCTTTTTGTTGTTGGTGGTGTTGTACTGGGGGTGGGGTTTGAACCCAGGGCCTCACATATGCTTTGCAAGTGCTCTACCACTAAGCTCACCCCAGCCCATTTTTTTACTTTTTATTTTGAGACTAGGTCTTGCTAAATTACACAGGCTTCCTCTGGCCTTGAACTTGTGATCCCTCTGGCTCTGCCTTCTGAGTCTCTGGGATTACAGGAATGCCTCACAGCCCCCAACCTGATAGTGTCTTTTGATGCACATTCTTTTTCATTTTAAGGAGGATAGCCTTATGACAATAAATATGTGTCTACGAAGTTTATATTCTCCTCAATGATGTTTCTGTAAAAATTAAAGGAGCAGGGGGGTCTCATCTCCCTGCAAGTGTAAGAAATATCTTCATCCAAAATTGAGCATTGAATCCCTAATTTAAAGAACAAGATCTCAAAGCCTGCAAGGATCAGAAATGCACATTTTTATTGATACCAGTAGTGATTCAGAATTAGGGAGTCCAAGGTCCCTGACAGGTTTATTTGTTGAAAAATGAGAGCTGGTGTTATGTCTGTATGGAAAGGACAAGGAAGAAATGCACTTGAGCTGAAAGTTACAGGATGAGGTGGAAATAAAAAGGATCACAAGTTTAGTTTGGAGCATATTAATTTGGAACTTCATTTGGGACAACTTCATATTTTTGCCCTATCTTTACATTAATTGACAACTTATAATTTGTGAGCTGGAAACCCAAACACTTTACCCATATGATCTCTTTTAATTCTCGTAATACTCCTATGAGCTAGGTGCCATTATTATTTCCTTTAAGAGATGAAGAACCTGAGGCTTAACAACAACAGCAACAACAACAACGAAACCCTAATTGACCAGCATATTAACTAAACAACAGCATTGTGTAATTATTAAGTGTAGAAGTAAGTCCTATTTCCCCACTTGGAATTTTGAGCTACACAGTCAAATAAATGGGATCAGAGTTTAATGAATAATATTTTCATCATATTCTATTGGTAAAAACCAAGTCACAGGGCATGCCTGCTCTCACAAGAAGTGATTACACAATGACATGAAAACAAGGAGGTGAAGATGATGTTGGAAGGCACTGTAAATTTGATCTGCAACACTATTGTTATGTTTCATCTACACTAGGATAGCAAATGTTCTGTGCTGTTTCATGTATTGTCTTTTTGCATACTCTTCTCTAGATTTGGTTCAGTATTTCCACATGTGTTTGCTATTCTACATCCCACTTATCATGAAAAATAAAGTTCTGTTGTTTTTTAAAGACATTTTTGCTGAATGTTTCCCTGAAAAACAAAGATATATCTTAATCCATTACCTCTTTTTGTACACATTAGCGCCTTTTTTCCCCTACCATTTATCAAAATGTATTATATAAATTTGTTTAGGCATCTGCCCTCATCTGCCTTGGAGATTGTAAAAAGAGGGTGAGCTATATCTTACCTATGTATTTCTATTTTCAGTACTGATAAATTGCTTGAATGAATAAATGGTTTCTTAGAAGAAGGATTTATTACAGTAATCTCATCTTAGTGAGCTTCTCTCTCTCCCTCTCTCTCTCTCTCTCTCTCTCTCTCTGATTCTCTCTCTTTCTTCCTCAGCACTAGAGTGCTGAGCCCAGGACCTCACACATACTTTGCAAGTGCTCTACCACTGCACCTCAGCCTCTTTTTAATTTTTTTTTTTTATCTTGACACAGGGTCTCGCTAAATTATACAGGCCACCTCTGGCCTAGAAATTATGATTCTCCTATCTCTTGCCTCCTGAGTTTCTGGAATTAGAGGTATGTGTCACAGTGCTTGGTTGTAAGCTTATTTCTTATAACAAGTGAATAAGAACAGGTAGTTGATTTCTATATCTATCTATTGCATACATATCTAAATCATTCATGTAGTTTTGGAGACTGAAGAGTCCCCAAATCTGCTATTTATAAACTGAAGACTCAGGAGATCCAGTGGTATAAATTCCAGTTTGACTGCAAAGGCTTATAAGTGAGGATATTTGATGGTGCAAGAGCCAGCCCAGACCAATGGGTAGCTAAACAGTCAGACAGAGAGAACATTAACACTTTCTCCATTTTTTTGTTCTATTCATTTCTTAAGTGGATTGGATGATGCCCATCCACAATGCGGAGGACTTTCTGCTTCACTCAGTCATCTAGAAACACCCTCACATTTTTTGTTGTTTTGTCTACATATACACCTAGAAAAAATGTTTACTGAGATATTTGTGCCCCTCAAGATGTGTTACATTGACCCATGAAATTAACCATCACAACTCTGTAGATATCAAGTTTGAGAGCTATAACACAAATAAGGAAATTACTTATTCCAACATTAATTTACTGTAAAACACCTTTCTACCCAAATTTGAAGAAAGAACTTTCTAAATAACCCATGTGTAATATATATATATATATATATATATATATATATATATATATATATATATTTGTGTGTGTGTGTATGTATGTATGTGTGTATGTGTATGTATGTTTGTGTGTGTGTGTGTATGTATGTATGTAGTTAGTTAGTTAAAAAAAGAACTTACCACCACCAAATCAGTTTGCTTTCCATTGGCCATACAAGTGGTCTTGTTCCCATAAGGCATTTTTTCCCCTCTATTTTTGTTCTGGAACCATTGGGTTACATTTCTTACATGACCCAAACAGACTTGCTTGGTCACCTTGAACAGTAACGGATTTTCTCTTACCCTATAAATAGAGTAGAATGATGGGGGAAAAAATCCTTTCACATAACCTACTCACAAAAGAATGTGAGGAATCAGATTCAGTTCTCTAAAACAGCCTTTCAATACAATTTCACTACTAGTTTATTTTGCAAATACTCACAAGGATAACAGGGCATATCTCCTTTTCATACCAATGCAGATTCTTTTATAGCTACTCTTTTGAGATGTGAATGTTTCAGTGAGATAATAGGTACAGAAGTCACATTTATTTAATTCAGGATTCCTTTTTAGGTTTTGTAGAAACATCTCCAGAGTGTTTGTTGTGTTAAATTCTGAGTTTCTGCTTGTTCAATGTTGTTGATAATAGAGCCACACACACAAACTATGTGAAAAAGCATGACACATGTTTAAGGAATTAAATGTTTACTATCAAAAATATTAATGCTAAACAATAATAACCATAGGATTTATCTCAGTTGGTAGAGCACTGCTCCACACTTTCTGAGAACCCAGGATTGATCCTCAGAACCCCCAAAATGGGAGAAGGATGTGGCAGTCTACTCCCAAAAATAACCCTGAAACAATCAGCCATTGAAAATCCTATGAGGGTAACTGAGTCTGGCCTGACTTGAGGGTACCTAACAACAACAACAACATAAAAATAAACATAGTTTCTTTCTCTTGCTGCCTTGCTAATGTTTCTGAATCTTTGGTATTTCACTTCTCCAAGTGTAAGGCTGTTTGAATGAATATTGCAAAACTTCTCTACCAGTTGCATGAATCTAGTGAGATAGAACACTTGCACAAATCAAGCAAAGTATATTAGTTACTTGTGCATAGGCAGCAAGGATACACTAATCTGGATCCACGGTGAGACAGTTTCCTAAGTTTCATGAGAATTGCCAGGGCTGAAAGAGTCTCCTGTGCTCATGCCCAGTGCTGCACTTTGAAATCACAGGGCCCTGGGTTTATGTATCTTGAGCTTTACTTGGTTTGCTTAGCTCAAGCATTGTTCTAAGAAGAACAAAGACAGAGTTTGGATTCTGGTTTCCCTACTTATTCCAGGATGTGGTATCCTCAACAACTCTTCTTAAGAATTGCAAGCCACAGAGGAAGAGCTGGGTGAGCCAAGGCTACTCAGATACTTGCAGTCCTACAAATAACATCCAAAATACTAAGCATTAAAATCACAAATAATGCATCTTCTATCTCTGAAAGACAAAGTAAAAGTAATGTTATTTAAATATCATCAGTCTTTTCCATGTTTTAAAAGCCCAAAATTTTGTCAGTAAAGTCACAGTAACTTTAGATGAAAAATTACAGCCCCTTTAATTAAAAGTAAATATAGAAAAGTTTTATCATTCTCAAAAATATAGAAAATAGCTAATCATCAAGTTTAACCTCTGATGATTTATTTTAATTAAGCTTTCCATTTTGTAAATATTTATCAACATTAGCCATGCCCAGTGGCACATGCCTGTAATCTCAGCGGCTTGGGAGGCAGGAACAGGAGGATCGCAAGTTTGAGACCAGAGGCAGTCTGCATAATTTAAGTAATTAAGTAATTAATTAAGTAAAAGAAATATATCAGCATCATGAAACTAATTAGTTGACAATATCCTATTGTAATCTTATTTTACTAAATACTCATTTCTTACTCATGATTCTATTATAGTCTCCAGAGCATACATTATCCTGTTGCTTAAAAAAAGACAAAATTTATGATGCAGAACACATATTTAATATGTTCAAGATTTTCCATGAGAATAATTTTATACTGGTTAATCAAGAGAAACTTGTATAACAGGATTTCATGCTACTAGAAAGTATGAACTATTTATTTTAATAGTTTCATTATTAGTTTTACATTGCAATGATTATAACTATATTATAACTTCATTATTATGTCATTATATAGGATATTGGGCTTTTTTTCTGGAGTTTATTCAGTATTTTGCTTTTGTTAGATCTAGAAGAAACCTACAGAGTATTAATTTACTGAACACAGTGGAGATTTTAGATTAATATTCACTTGTAACTAGAAAAAAGAATGTTAGTTGAATTGTTTTGCTTTATGATCAGTTTTATTTTTTGAAATATTTAACATTTGTAATAAAATTCTCTATTTTAAATTTGTGATAGACATTATCATTGAACAGTGATGTACTTTCTAACTTATTTAGTTTTGTAATATAGAATTTGGATGATTTATAATTTTTTATTTTGTATAAATAAGTTTTTCTACTGTTAATATTGAATATTCATAAGAGATTCAGATTTCAGAATCTGGCTGTCAGGGTGAATATTTATCCTCATTTCTGTCAAATGCAGAGGTTTTCAAATAAATGTGAATCATATGACTTCTGTCTCCTTTTTTGTTCCACTAGGTAAAAACTTTATTGTCTGCCACTTTGGATATCTAAATACTAGGAATGGCAGTGGTTTCCATGTTGGCATTTCTAAACTGTTGTGCAATGTGGGAATTGCTTTCTCAAAGGCTGTTGTTCTAGTAATGGTTAATATTAATTCAAGTGTTAAACTCTTCTACAAACTGTGTATATAGTGAGTGTTGGAAGGTGGTAAACATAAGATTTCAAGTTGTTGTTTTCAGGTGCCATAGAGTCGGATCCAACTAAGAAAGACCCTATGTACTACAGAACTAACTATGTACTACACTCACTGATCCTGTGCCAAGCACATGACCTTACTTATGTTAAAAAGCCCATTGTTCTAGACACTGTGTCAATCCATATAGTTGAGGATTTTCCTTTTTTTTTTTCATCAACTTGCCACTCTCCTGAGCATGATGTCCTTATCCAGGGATTGGTGCCTCCTGATTAGATGTCCAGAATACCTAAGATGCAGTCTAGAGATTCTGGCTTCCAAGAAGCACTCTGGCTGAACTTCTAGGACAAATTTGATGGTTTTTTGGCAGTTCATGGAATACTGAATATTCATCTCCAGCACCATAACTCAAAAGCATCAATTCTCCTATCACCCATATTCAATGTCCAGCTTTCACAACCATATAATGTGACTGAAAATACCATGGCATGATTCAGGCATGCCTTCATCTTCAATGTGATATCTTTACTTTTCAACACTATTTTTTTTTAATCTGCTGTACTGAGAGTTGAACCCAGGGCCTCACACTTGCATGCTTTGCAAATGCTTTACCACTGAGCTGCACCCCCAGCCCAATTTTTTACTTTTTGATTTAGGGTCTCACTAAATTACGCAGACTGCCTCTGGTCTTGAATTTGCAATCTCCTGAGTTGCAGGGAAGACAGATGTGTGCCACTGTGCCAGGCTAACTTTTCAACACTTTAGAGAGGTCTTTTGCAACATCTTTTCCCAATGCAATGTGTCTTTTGATATCCTGACTGCTGCTTACACAGGTATTGTTTGTAGAACCAATAAAGTAAAATTATGTACAACCTCAATCTTTTCCATTTATCATGAAGTGGCTTAGTGAAACAGGTATAAGGATTTTTGCTTTGTTGATGTTGAGGCACAATCCATACTGAAGGTTGTATTCTTTGATTTTCTTCAGTAAATATTTCAAATCTTCTTCAGTTTCAGCAAGCAGAGCTGTGTCATTTACATAACACAGGGTGTTAATGAATCTTCCTTCAATCATGATTCTATGTTCTTCTTTACAAGGTCCAGCTTCACAGATTATTTGCTAATCATAGAGACGGAAGAGGTACAATGAAAGAATACAGCATACATTTTTCAACTTTAAACCAGGCAAAGTTTCCTTGGTCTGTCCAAATGACTGCCTACTGGTCCACGTACAGATTCCTCATAAGTAAAATTCAGTGCTCTGGTATTCCCAACCTTCACAATTTTATCCATAATTTGTTATGATCCACAGAATTAAATGCCTTTGCATTGTCAATAAAACATAGACTTCTTTCTGGTATTCTCTGTTTTTGTCTACTATCCATCTGACATCAGCAATGATGTCCCTGGTTTTGTACCCTCTTTTGAATCTGGCTTGATTTTCTGGCAGTTCCCTATCTATATACTGCTGCACCCACTTTTGGATGATGTGTTGTCAGTGATAGAATAATATCCATACACCTACAAGGAAAGTTAATAAATATGACTATTGTTCAAATTTATGAACATACCAAGGCCACAAATGAAAATAAGGAATATTTTTACCAGATTTGACAATCTAAAATAGATCCAACATGCAATCAGGATCTACTGATAATTACTGTTGACTGGAATGCAAAAGTTGGAAACAAAAAAGAAGGTTCAGTAGTTGGAAAATATGGCCTTGGTGACAGAAGTGATGCTAGAGATCGCATGAGGGAATTTTGTCAGACCAATGACCTTTCCATTGCAAATGCATGTTTTCACCAACATAAAGAGCAAATATACACATGGAATTCACCAGACAGAACATACAGGAACCAAATTAACTACATTTGTGGAAACAGATGATGGAAAAGTTCAATACCATATGTCAGAACAAGAGCAGGTACTGATTGTGGATCAGGCCATCAACTGCTCATATGCAGGTTCAAACTGAAACTGAAGAAATTTAGATCAAGTGTACAAGAGCCAAGTGTACCACCTCAAGAATAGGTTGATGCACTAGACACTAGTAATTGAGGACCAGATGAGTTGTGGCATGACATCAATGACATTATTCCTGAGGAAAGCAAAAGGGTACTAAAAAGACAGGAGAACAAATTACATGTCAAAAGAGACTCTGAAACTTGGAATGTTGAGCAGCTAAAGTAAAGGAAATCATTATGAAGTTAAGGAACTAAACAGTAGATTTCAAAGGGCAACTCAAGAAGACAAAATAAAATATATAATAATGTGCAAAGAGCTGAGGATGGAAAACCAAAAAGTAAGAACATGCTCTGTCTTTCTCAATCTTAAGGAATTGAAGAAAAAATTCAAGGCTTGTGTGGCAATAGTGATGGATTCTATAGTGAAAATATTATGCAGGAAACTGTGCAGGAAAGATCAAAAGAAGATAGAAGGAATACAGACTCATTATACGAAAAAGAGTTGGTGGATGATCAACCATATCAAGAGGTTGCATATGATCAGGAACCAATGGTACTGAAAGACAAAATGGAAGGTACCTTGGAGGAATTGATGAAACAGAAGGCTCCAGGAACTGATGGAATACCAATAGAGATGTTACAGCAAACAGATGCAACACTGGAAGTGCTAATTTATTTATGCCAAGAGATTTGGAAAACAGCTACCTGGCCAACAGATGGGAAGAGATCCATATTTGTGCCTATTTCCAAGAAAGGGGCTCCAAACCAATGTGGAAACAGCTATTAAATAGAACAGTTCATATTCTCTCTCAGTATAGTGCCTGGCAAGATTAACGCTGAATATATAATACAGCTTGGGAGAAGGGCCTGGCAATCCACTCCCAAGGCAATCCCGAAATGGTCAGCCATTGAAAACCCTATGTGGGTCGCTATGAGTCGGATACTGACTCGACGGCACCTATCAACAACAACAACAACATATAATACAGCTAATCAGTGTCTGCACCAAATGAAGTATGATCTCACATGTACTGGAAATGAGATATTGTTTAACTAATCCAATGCCAAATGTAGCTTAGTTCAACTGTGTCTTAACTTTCCAAAATGTATGGTTGGCATTGCAAGTTAAAAGATTGAATAAGGTGAATGTCATTATTAACTTTTGGTATTTATGGCTCTTTAGTTTCTAGTAAAAAAAAGAAGAGAGAAAGATGGAAAGAAAGAAAGAGGAAAAGGAAAGAAAGAGAGAAAGAAAGGAAGGAAGAAAGAAAGAAATAATGAATACAGTGATTCCTATACAAAAGGAAAATGGCCATAAGAGTATGTATTAACTTATAATATCAAAGGATTTCTGAAACAGATAGCTCCTGAGGGTACAGAAGCAGAAAATGACCATCAGATAAAATGAAGAAAAAAGCAGGAGGTTTTCTGTGATTTTGTCTTTGTATTCTTCAGCTCTTGGGAAGAAAAAACCCATTTGATTCTGTCACCATGCTCTTGCTTTTTGAGTGTACTGGTGGTAAAAGAAAGCTTCAAAAATCAGACTTCCTTGAAGAGAAGACCCACCAACTTGATTTAGTAAACTCTCCTAGTTATACAAGCTGGGGTATAGCTCAGTTGGTAGAGAGCTGTTCCACACTCTCTGAGGACCCAGGTTCGATGCCCAGCACAGCCAAAATGGGGAAGGACCTGGCAATCCACTCCTAAAGCAATCCCAAAATAATCAGCCATTGAAAACCCTTTGCGGGTTGCTCTACTACCAAGTGCTTCTGCCAGGGTGCACTTGCCTGGCAATTAATGCCCAAAGCAAAGGACCCAATGATCTCATACTGAAACCACCAAAACTGTGAGCTCAAATAAACCTGTCATCCTTATAAGTTTGGCTGAGGTTTAGCTCAGTTGGTAGAGTGCTGTTTCATACTGTCCGAGAACCCCATAGGATCCTCAGCACTGCAAAACCTGCAACATGGCAATCCACTACTAAAGCAATCCCAAAATAATCAGCCATTGAAAACCTTTTGAGGGTTGCTGTGAGTTGGACCCCAACTCAAGGGCACCTAACAACAACAATCAAAGTGTACATAGCAGGGAAGATTTAATTCTTTATTGGAAAATTGTGGAGTATTAAGGCTAAGAGATTCTAGGGAGCCTAAATATAATAGATTGCTAACATAGTGGTCTTCTGCTAGTCAAATTCTGCTTTTCTTTTCTTTTCTGCAGTACTATGGGGCTGAACTAAGGACCTTGCACATGCTACACAAGTGCTCTACCACTAAGCAGCACCTCCATCTCTCTTTTTTAATTTTGTGTTTTGAAATAGGGTCTGACTAAACTGCCCAGGTGGCCTCTGGTCTTGAACTCCTGATCATCCTGCCTCAGCTTGTCGAGTCACTGGGATCACAGGTGGGCACCCAGCTCAAAATCTACTTAACATCCGAGAGTGGATAGTCTCATGGAGTTTTCTTTCTGAACCTCTACTGGCATAGCTGCCAACTAAAGTAACACTTTCAATAATAAAATTCAGTTTATTTTTCTAAAACAAAAAGTTTCAGTTGAACAGCAGAGTTTAACATTGATAATTTATATTTTTGGAATGTAAACTTGTTCCTTATCCTGACAGCCTAGAATTGTCTAGTCATGTAAGAATTTCAGAAGAAATTAACCTCCACTTTAGGGACAATATTGCAAAATTGATTTTCATGTCCTGTTCTACATATTGCTATCTATGTAGACAATACTAGATATTTTTATTTATCTTATTTATTTACTTATGTATTTAGTGGTTAACTAGTCATTGGAAATGTTGTATACATTGGAGTAACAAGAGAATTCTCAGGAGCTCTAGAGACTGGATGAAATTAAGAAATGTTTTATTATTACAAGCCCTAACTGTGGCTTATTATTTCTTTAGTATATTGGTCCTTAAGATGATTCTCATTTTATTTTATTGGTTTTTGAGTTGTTCAAAACTACCTTGAGCAATAGTATATTTAATACTTTCCTAATGTGTTCTTAATTATTTTCTTGGCTAATACAACTAATGTGATACTGGAGAAACAAGATATATATTTTCCAATATTGGGTAGGTAAGTAACATGCTTTAGATTTTCTTGCAGCAGGTTTTGATTTGTAATTCAATGGGAATAAATATAGCAGTATTGTTTTTTGAGCTGCTACGTTGAGGAGTAAAGCCATATTTTCTTTCTTGTATTGAGAAAAGGAAATAATATATAAGAATATTATATATAATTCTAGTTCAATTGCTCCAGATATTTTGTGCTTTAGAATTCATGATAATCTTATAATTACACAGAAAAAAATTAACATTTCTCTCCAGACAAAACATTTAGAGAAATTTTAAATCGTTTTCTCACATTCAATTGAAAACTATCTCCAAAAGGTCAGAGGCCTTATCAAATGGTAAGTAATGTACAGGAATAGGAATTTTTGAATATCTAAAAGCTTATCTTTAAAATTAAATTGCTTCTCAGCACTAATATGTGGAGACAAATACCTTTGTTATAATTCTACTTTCTTACTATTTTAATTTTAAAGTTGGTTTATCTTTCCACTCACTTGTGGATGTTCTTGTTTAAATCTCATATGAAATAAAAACATTTATTGCAATTACTGTTTACCTTTAACTTTTTTTGTCTTTATGTGAACTCAGGTTGAGAAAAAATTGCCACATTGTAAACGTCCACTAAAAAGCTTAAATATGCAATGGGTTAAAATGTAAATATTTTCTTTGGTACTTGTGATGCAAAAATATAAGAGTCTTTGAATTGCTCTACTGTTCAGAGCAAAGCTACATCTGTACCACATCCAATGTGATCTCACGTGTGCTGGAAACTGGAGAGTTTAAAAGCATTTCTATTCTTTCCTTTCAGTAACTGCCTCCACCCTTCGAGGCCACATTTTCATGTGCCAGACCCAGAGGTGCTGTGTTAATATTAGCATGATCCCCCGGACAGAGAATAAGATGAACTTTAAATCAGTTTTTTACTGAGGTAAACAGCTTTAAGCGCAGTCTGGAAACCCACTTGAGGAAAAAAGGAAAGGAAAAGAAAAAAAAAATTAAGCATGTGCACGTGTGTGTGTGTGTGTGTGTGTGTGTGTGTGTGTGTGTGTGTATGTGTATTATGCTAACCTTGTTTGTCTCTTTTTAAAAAAATTTGGGGGTGGATTATTTTCAAATAACATGAAGGAAACCAACTGTAATATAATGGTGACAGTAAACAAAGAAAAAAACTGTATCACTTCACAAAATTGAGCCTACCCACACTTGGGTTTCAAGAAGATAGAAAGGCACTGATGTTGGTGAAGTTTGTCTTCCCCCGTCTTCTGTTGGGCAGTATGATGTTGATTCTCTGCCCCACTCATTTCATTGGGAGTCATTCACACAAGCATCACGCAAATATGTGTTTCTGTAAATAGCCCTGGAAACCACTCTTTAACCTGTGTTATCTCATTCTTTCTCCACAGCAATCCCATGACAAGACATTGGTCCAAATTCGCAAAAGCAGAAACAAGGATAAAGATGTTCAGGGGGTTCTTCCAGGATAAGGAATTACTTCATAGAGTAAACAGAGTTTAAGGATAGGCCCCTTTAATTACAAAGTTTGTAGCAGCCCTTATCTGGCATCATCAGTTGGCTATCTCTAGTTGGAGTGTGTAGGCCTATTCTACAAATATTAGCAACAATATGTCCAGTACTGGTTAGGAGTCAAATAAAAGAGAACTTATCTCTGTGAACTTACTACACAGCTGAGTAATAGGTAATAAGACCTTATTTTTAACAGAACATTACAGTTTGAAAGGGACTTCTGTCGTTGTCGTTGTTGTTGTTGTTGTTGTTGTTGTTGTTGTTAGGTGTCCTTGAGTCATGTCCAACTCATGGCAACCCTCATAGGGTTTTCAACAGCTGATGATTTTCAGGATTTTTTGGGAGTCAGCTGCCACATCCTTCTCCTGTTATTGTGGTGTTGGGGATTGAACCCAAAGGCCTCAGAGAGCTCAGAGAAGCACTCTACAAACTAAGCCAGACCCCAGATATTTCATTGTGTTTTAAAATCAACACTGAGTATGAATTTTCACACCAAATTAAGAACAGTATGACAGGAAAGTTTAGAGTGGTAGTTCAAGCTCAGGGTTTTGAAAAAATTGTCATAAGGTTCAAAACTAAACAGTGTGCTAGCAAATGAACAAAAATGCACTAAATATGGAGTTCTAAAACCTGTTGCCATTTCCCAACTAGACAAGAATGCAATGCAAGAGTATCTCAGTTTGCACCTCAAATCCTGAAATTCCTTCACCTTTAAAGGATTAAATTAGAGGAACATTTTGAGGTTTCTCATAGCATTCATCCTCTATTTCAGCATAGATGCCTACTGGTCTAGGTATGGGAGTGTTCTTTGGAAATCTAAATCTGTCCCTCAAAGTTTTGCAAATGCCACTTGCTTCTTCTACTTGCCAGGCTCATATTCTCGTGGGCACCAGCTGCTCCCAGGTGCCCTTTGTATGTGTTGATAAGACAAAACTAAAGGCAGATTATATGGCCAAGAACAGAATCAAAAGTACATAATAATCACTTATATGGGTAGCAGAGTCTACTGAAGATGTGGATGTCACAAGAAGGAATCTCAGTGCATCACACAAAGAACTTTCAATGCCATATTCCACTTGCCTTTCATAATAGTCATGGATGGCAACCTGCCCACCACATTTTTTTATTCATCTGCCTATATCTATCCCTTTTTTCTTATTTCAGTCAGTACAGGCTGCCATAACAAGACACAAGAGACCCCTGGCTTAAACATCAGAAACTTATTTTCTAACATATCTCTAGAGCTTCGAATCCAAAGACAAAGTGCCAGCATGGTTAGGGGCTGGCAGGACCTCTCTTCCTGGTTTATAGGCATCTGCCTTCTCATTGCCTTCAAATCGCCTTCCCCTTGTGCGCACGCAAACAGGAAGAGAGAGCTCCTTGGTGTCTTCTTTTCTTATAAGGACACCAGTTCTATTGAATTAAGGTTCTACTTTTATGACCTCATTTAACCTTACTTGCCTCCTTTTATTTTCAAACAATCATATTGATGTAAAGATGTCAATATATGAGTTTTGAGGAAAGAGGACAAAATTCAGACCATGACACTATTATTGTAATTTCTTACTTCATTTACTTCTTTTTCCTTTCTTGATATAACTCTCTGATATAGTCTTGCATCATCCAAATTCTTCATTTCTTAACATCATCCAGCTTATAATTATTAACTGCCTTTCAAGTTCTCCAGTTGGGATGAAAGGAAAGGAAGAGACGGTGCTATGGTTTGCATTTGGAATATCCCTCAAAGGCCCATGTGTTAGAGGATTAATCACCACTGTTGGGAGGTGGTGGAAACTTTAAGAGGTGTGGCCTAGTGGGTAGTCTTCAGGTTTTTGGGAACACATTCTAATGGCCTTCCTTTTCCCGTTTGATGTTAGCTCTGCATCCATGAGATAAATGCCTTTGCTCCACTACCACATGCTTCTGCCAGGATGTACTTGCCTGGCAATTAGTGCCCAAAGCAAAGGACCAAATGATCAAGTACCGAAACTACCAAAACTATGAGCTCAAGTAAACCTTATAAGCTTGGCTGAGGTTTAGCTCAGTTGATAGAGTGCTGTTTCACACTATCTGAGAACCCAGTAGGATCCTCATAGCACTGCAAAAACAGGAGAAAAGCATGACAATCCATTTCCAAAGCAATCCCTAAGCCATCAGCCATTGAAAACCATATGAAGGTTGCTATGCATCAGACAGACTTGATGGCAGCTAATAACAACCCTATAAGTTGATTATCTCAGGTACTGTAGTAGTAGAAAGTTGACTAACACAGAAGAAAATAAAATGGAAAGGTAGAGAGTCTTTCATTGTTAGGTTCCACCCATTTATATAGTAGTTGCATTTAAAGAATATGTTTCTACTGTTGTGCTGGCATTTTGAAGTGTAAGGAAATATTATAATTACATTTATTATTTTAAATATACAAGTATTATACTTAGAATATTTTCATTTTGTAAGGTTTTGATGGCACAATGAGAATATAAAACATTATGAACTCTCAGAAAAGAAAAATAGTATAAAGATGCAAACCACAGAAGTCTATATTTCACTGATACAGTGACCAATTATTCTATTTTAAAACTTGGAAAAATATGAATGCACATAGACAGGATTTTTGGAATTTAGATCACACCATAATTTGGCAATTATTCTATTGCTTAGCACAGAAACAGGCATATAGAACCTACTTAATCAGCATTTGTGGAATGAATGAGTCAGGTTTCTCCAAGTATGATTTTATGTTGTGAGATTACTCAGTCTACCTTGCTAAAGTGTATAGGAAAAGGTCAAGGTTAAATATACACATGTGTACATACAAACACATGTACTCACCCATAGCAGCTGGTTTGTCCTATCTTACCTTCAGACAGGACTTGTAGTAAAGCATGTCTTGATGCTTTGCTTGATAGGCCACAGAATGCATTAGTGGGACTATAGTCAAAGGAAAGGAAATTACCTTCACTTTCCTTTGAGGAGGATCTGCTCTCATACAAGGCTGTTGACGTCTATTTTGCCTCCCCGTCCCTGGGCATAATTCATTTTTGTTGTTAGGTGACCTAAAATCACATCTGACTCATAGTGATCCTCATAGAGTTTTCAATGGCTAATTGTTTCAGGAGTGGACTGTCACATCTTTCTCCTGTTTTTGCAGCACTGGGGATTGAACCAGGGGTCCTCAGAAAATGTGGAGCAGCACTCTGCCAACAGCTAAACTCTCTGCCTGGGTGGATAGTAAATCCTCTGTTCTCTCTAAAGTTAATTGGGATTTAGTAAAGCAATTGGGGTACCTTTCTGGTGTAAAGAACAAAGCTGAGGAAGACTAATATGATTTAACAGTCAGGAAAGAGAATTTCCAATCTTCCTTCCTTGAGATATTTATTGCGATAAGCCAGGAAATTGTGAGTCCCTGTGCCTTTATTGCTAGTGCAACTTTTCTTTTTTTTTTTTTTTAATTTTTTATTAGAAATTTTTAATGTACATCTTGTGTTTCATTTTGACATGCTTTTCATTGTGACATTTCCATATATGCATTTTGATACACATTATTGATATAGGTTACCCCTTACCCTCCCCTGTGTTTACCCCCTCCCACCCTTCCCATCTAAGTTTCCCATCTAAATCTTCCCTATCTTTTACTCAGTAGTTTTTTTCTATATGTCCTTGCGTTCCAGTTCTGTTTAAGATAGAAACTTTTCCTGTAGTGGTCTTTGTTTTTATCTTGTTAGAACACTTACATGCGATTTCTAGTCCATTTATATTGACATCATTCTTATCTTCCCCCCCTTTTATTATGATCCGACCTTTGAATAGGATTTTTCCTTCTTGTAATTTTGAATCAGTTCCCTCATATGAGTGAGAACATGTGTTGTTTCTCTTTCTGAGCTCGTGTTCGTTCACTCAA
This sequence comes from Pedetes capensis, assembly GCA_007922755.1. Classification (NCBI taxonomy): domain Eukaryota; kingdom Metazoa; phylum Chordata; class Mammalia; order Rodentia; family Pedetidae; genus Pedetes; species Pedetes capensis. The sequence continues at coordinate 38,276 of VMDO01007317.1, forward strand.
AATAATTTTCTCTAATTCCATCCATTTTGCTGCGAATGATCTTATTTCATTTTTCTTGATTGCTGAGTAGTATTCCATTGTGTATATATACCATAGCTTTTTTAACCATTCTTCTGTTGAAGGGCACTTTGGTTGATTCCATATCCTTGCTATTGTGAAAAGTGCTGCATTGAACATGGAGATGCAGGTGTCTCTGTGGTATGATGACCCATCTCCCTTTGGGTAAATTTCCAATAGTGTTATAGCTGGGTCATATGATAGACCTATTTCTAGTTTTTTGAGCTACCTCCATATTGATTTCCATAGTGGTTGCACCAATTTACAGCTCCACCAACAATGTAAGAGTGTTCCCTTTTCCCCACAACCTCTCCAGCATTTGTTGTTGTTTATTTTATTGATCTTGGCCATTCTTACTGGTGTAAGGTGAAATCTCAGAGTTGTTTTCATTTGCAAACTTTTCTATTTAAGCAAAAACCTTAAAAACATTTTTATAATGTTAAAACTGGTTCCAGAAATCAAAACAGTCTTACTAGTGATTATTGAATTAATTACAAATTATTCATAATATTTTGAAAACTTTTATTCAAGTAATATAGTTCAATATTGTGAATTTACCTTCTACTTTCTCTGTACTACTGGACCTCCAAATGTAAAATGTGCCTATATTTCTATACTTGTGGCATTTGTTTTGTTTTGTTTTGTTTCGTTTTGTTTCATTGGGGTTGAACCTAGGGCCACTGAGCTACATCCTCAGCCATTTTTTAAATTTTGAGACACGTTTTCCCTAAGTTGCCCAGGCTGACCTTGAACTCAAATTGAGGATTAAACCTAGGAATACTGAGCTGTAACTCCAGCCATTTTTTATTTTATTTTGAGACAAACTTCTCAAGTAGTTGATATTACTAGCATGCACTACCAAGACAGGCTTGTTGTTTACTCTAATGAGAAACAAAAACAGTTAATTAGAAGTTTCAGTATCCTGGATGTTATCGATAAGCAGTTTGAGCCAGGATTGTGGCATCATTAAATGTCTTCAGCTCTAGAACCAAAGATCTGAAGGATTTTTACCAGGAAAACACTCTTCTGCAGAAGAAACCACCTTAATCCTATAGTTAGTTTGTTCAGTTTCTAGAAACTTCTTACCCAAATAAAGTGCTGTGAAGATTGATCATTTACATTAAGGATAGAAATTGTCTCTAGAGTCATTAGCACAGAGAGAAGAGACAATAATAAGCACTGGTGTGTTCATTTGTACATTCTCCAGCACTAAGTAGTAGAGAAGTGGATTAAAGATGCTCCTGGGTTGTAAACTACAGTCTTTAGGAATCAGGTTTAAATTCTGCTGGATTTCCCACTTGTGAACCGAGTATTGTTGGCTGATTCATTTTGTATGTGTCAACCTCAGTTTCCTTCTTTATAAAATGGGGTAAAATGGGGCTAACAATTCCCAACCCACAGCAGGTTGTAATGACTACATAATTTAGATAATTGATGACCAGCACAGTGCCTGTGCTAAGTGCTCTATAAATGTGAGCAATGTTATAGGTCCATGCATCGAGGCTGGATTTAGTGAAATCATGCAGCTATAGGTCACAATGCTGCCTGAACATTAGAACTACCTGGGGAACTTTTAAGACATGCCAATGCCCAGGTTCGCCCTAGAGATTAATTCAATTTAAAGCTCCCCAGGTGATTCTAATGTGCTGCCAAGGTTGAACTCTACTGCCATAGTCCCTCAGATTTTCAAATCTAGAAGGACTTTTAGTAATCAGCTAAACCAATGCCCTCATTTTATTCAAGGGGAATAAAAATGGCGCAGTTTAATGATTTGTCTAGGATCATTCTTAGTAAGTGACAGAGATGGAGTTGGGACATAAGCTTCCTGATTCCTAGCCCAGAGCACTTTCTCATGTACCAAATAAATCAAAACCTGGGCATATTTCCTATGATGGTTTTGATAGATTTTGTAATTTATTAAGTTAACTCCTAATGAGATTTAGTGTCCAGGTAGTTAAAAGAGTCTGGTTAGTATCCTGTGCTTCTTTGATATGATAGTATTCCTAGAGCTTTATTTGTAGCATCTATAGGATATAAAAGAAAACAAATGATTTAACCAGAAAAGGGGGTTGTATACATGAGCTTCAAAGCTAGCTTAATCTTTTGGCTTTATCCCTAGACCAAGAAACAAAAGCACTTCTTCTATTGTGCCTAAATTTCTTGAATACAAATAACAAGTCTTTGAGCATCCCATACTGATCTCCCGAAGCTGGTGAACCAAGGAGAATTTTTAAGGTTGCAAGCTTCCCAGGTTGGCTCTCTCCCTCCCTTATGATGTTGCCTTGCACATCTGCTGCAGCAGCGCCACTGATTAGAGGATGTGCCCAGTTCCCCACCATCCGATGACACTGCTCAGTCCTATCCCCAGTGGCTCTCCTTCCTGGTATTGTATGCCACACCCTTGCCCCCTGCAAGGCACTTTGGAATCCTGCCCTGCAATGGAGCTCTTTGTGGGGTTCAGGAGCGAAGCAATTGTCCTATAAAAACATGCCAGGGTCAGTGTCAAGTGAAGGACTCTGAAAAGTAAAGTAACCAAGAAAAGAACACTGAAGTTGAAATAAGTCTTACATGACTAAATTTGTAGATCGCTTCAGGAAGCAATAACAACACAATTGTTTCACTAAATTCTTAAATCAAAAGGAGGAAGGTTACAAATATACTGTGAAATCGGAACGATTCCATAGTATTGGGACATGGCTTAGTGGATATTTTGTGAAATATCTCACTCTGCTTTCTGCACATTTCCTACAATATAGAAATATTAGGATTTAGTTTTAGGGTATTTCTGCACCATTTCTTTTTTAAATCCAAGTACTCTGTGTATGTGTGTGCATGTAATTTTTAATTCCAAATTTTCTGATAGTATGTGTCTGTGAATTTACATCAACCAAGATGATATGTATTCTATTGCTTATTCTTTCAAGACAATTCATAGCTATCTAAGAGCACCTAATAGGAATTGAAAATACATTGTATTTTTGTATGTGAAACAAAGTCAGTTTGTGGAATAATTTGTGTAAACCATTCCTCTTGAAGAAATTGAACTGCACCCTGACTAAAATTCCCAGATTCATCCTCCTTCTGCCAAATGTTATTAGCAGCAAGTTAAAAGTGGGCCTGCTGTCACTGTGACCCTAGCTGACCTCTTAATTTCTCGAGTTCAAGTCCAATTAACCTCTAGGAAGAGGCACAACTGTTCTTACCAGACAAGTCAATAGAATTCACTAGTAATCATTTCATTTTCTGCCTTGTCAAAGGGTGGCCCTCCCACCTAAGCCATTTCACACAAAGGTGGTCATTTATCACAGTTTAGAGAACTGTACTGAGCCTTATCCCAGCCTTGCCTGAAGTACATTCATCAGTAATACAGACAAGAGGCTGGGCGGAGCCATGGTAGAGCTCCGCAGGTGCCTCTGAAACCCTTCCTTTCCTGGACCATTCCTTAGTGGCCTTTGCTAAGGATATGCAAAGTTTGGACCCAAACTGAAAGTGGTTTGTGGATAATGCATTTCCTTTACAGAAAGCTACCCTCCCACTCCATGAATATTTCAAGCCTGTCTTTCTAAAGAAGTCAGATGCTGTTATTATTTGGATGAGCCTTATTTTGAAAGTAAAGGGTAAAAAACACATTAAAAAGGAGCAGAAATGCACACCCAAAGCCAGTTCCTAATACGCTTCTCCAAAAATGAAGGAAAGGAAAGTATCTATGTTGTTTATACAAAATAAAGTTTACTTTAAATCAATTTTCTAAACATTTATTTACAAATAAGCTAAGATGTTCATTACAATACATGTATTTCTAGAAGTGGTTCTCTGAAATAAGATTTTTTTTTCCTGGAAATGACTTCTTTGTACTCCCATAACAATATTGCTTTAAAACTCAGCTTATTAAAAATTAAATTATAAATGATCTAAAAACAAGTCATGTTAATCTATTTTCACAACATCTAATTAAATAAGATATCAGTACAGAAATCTGCTGAATTTTATTCCCATGACAGGGCTATATATATATATATCATTGAATTGTCATTTAAATTAATATTTAAAAGTATAAATTAAAAAAGCTGTTTATTGAGAAAATGTTTAATGTCTTTTTAAATTAACATATATTTATTATGCCAAGCATGGAGTATCATTATGACATTTCCGTGTATATTGTATATACACACGCAATGTATTTGGGGCATGTTCACCCCTTCCGCTACTCTTTGTTATCTTCTCTCTTTGCCCTCTCCTCTTCCCCCCTACAGCTCTAAAATTTCATCTTCTAGTTTCAAAGCCTCTTTTTTTCTCCTAGCTTCCATATGAGTGAAAATGTGATATTTGTCTTTTGAAACCATCATGTTAATTATAATGTGTCTGTTTTGACAGACATTTAAAACTAAATGACACAATTTCTTAAAGTAGTTTTTCTTTATTTTCATATTGATTCCTTTGTGGGCTCTGTGTATTTCATTATTTTTTCAAAAAATAAAAGAAAACTCTTCTGAGCAAGGGTCAAAGTCTTTTATGAGTACTAATATGCTGGGGGGCTAGGGTTTAGCTGGCCTGCTGAGGTAGCACTGTGGCATCCAACTCCATCAGATTTCGGAAGCTAACTGAGTTCTGGCCTAGTTAGTACTTGGAAGGGAGACTGCCTGGGAACACCAGATACTGTAGGCTTGGGAGAAGGACCTGGCAACCCACTCCCAAAAGTCAATTCACCATTGAAAACCCTATGAACAGCAGAGAAGCACTGACAATAGTGTTTTACCTATTCTATGTAGGGTCGCTATGAGTTGAATACCGACTGGATGGCACCTAACAACAACAGGGTTTAGCTCAGTTGATAGAGTGCTGTTCTGCATTCTCTGAGGACGCTGGTTCAATCCCCATTACCACAAAAATGGGAGAAAGATGTGATAATCCACTTTCTAAGCAACCCTGAGACAATCAGCCATTGAAAACCCTGTGATGAATCAAACCCAACTCAACAGCACCTAACAAAAATATATTGAGTCCTCCTATTGGGTCCTACATAACTTCTAGTTGTTTTTCATTCACTTTCTACTCTTATCCTCAAGAGCATTAATTTTAAGGTACAGGCAGAGAAATAAAAGTGGCAGAATACCAATTCCAGTTATTCTCCACAAGAAGATATAATGGACACCAAGGTATAAGGAATTGTTCCCTTGCTTTCTAGAGCAGCCCTGTCTAATAGAACTTTCTATGAAGATGTGAAGTTTCTATAACTATGCTTATGGTGTAGTTACCAATACAACTCTATTTCTATTTCACTACAGAGACCCTGAAATGAGGCTAGTAATGCAGGGGGATGACAGCATGGTACCTAGAATACCCTGCCTTCACAATGTGGGGCTTTGCAGGGGGATTCTTTTCTCAAATGCTGACAAACATAAATGCTCTGTTTCTCAAGTGTACAGTTAACTTCAAACTTTCTTTCTGCTTTTACATTCTCATTCCATCTATGGATTTGTGTAGGTAGTAACAGCAGTATGGAAGATGCACTTATCATCTCACACACAGAACCTCATATGGATAGTAACACTGATATGCAGGAATTAGTGTTATTGGAAATAGATTTTAATATGTAAAATTTTATGTTATCTCACAACTTTCCTGGAGGAGAATCCCAAGGTCATTCATACCAGTTAATACATGGTATTATAATATATATATAAATATAAAAGACTTAGATTACTTTTCACATAAGAAGTCATTATTTCTTGTATTTCATGCACATGTTCTTTCTGATTAGCATAAAAACCATAAAGGAAATAAGTTGAAAATGTTAACATTGGATGTAAATATTTCACAATCTAGACAGAATTGATGAGAATAAAAATTTAGGTAGTTTTTGGGTTAATACTAAGATATGAAATATTATCTTTTGAATTAGTAAATGATCCTCCTAAGACTGTTTGTGTGCAGGAGACAAAAAGCAGCAGTGAAAAAAATCTTTTTAATTTAGTTGTTCAGTTTCCTACTGTCTTGTATTAAAAGGTACCTAATAGAATTTATAGTTGGAGAAACCTTTTAGGCAGCCCTCTTTGTATTTTTTATTAAGTCCAAACTCAGAGAATCTACTTAATGTCAATTTTGTACAATGGTTATACTGCTTAGCATATTTTATTTTAAATCTGCAGGACATGATGATAAATTGATAATTGACCCCCAGGCCATTATAAATAAGGAGGTCCTGTTTTTCATTAGTACAGTAATACTTAGTCATAAGGGAAAGAAGACCAAAGCTAATCTAGCACTGAGAAATGAGCAATCAAGAACTCATGGTTTTAAAAAATACATTTAAAGAAGACACATTGCTAGCTGTGAACAATAAAAGAAAATGCAATTATAGGAACATAGGATTAGAAACATGCCAAAAGCAGTTTGTGTTGTGTGCTGATAAATAGAACATTCTTAACTGTGTTTGCTTTAAAACATGTCTACCTGAGAAACAAACTAAGTAATGTGTGGTAAAACAATTCCCAGTGGTATTTTAGTTTAGGGATATCTAAATGTAATTTTCTCACCTTGACATCCCCACTCTAGGAGAAAGTGTGTTTTCATAAAAAATTATTTCATGTGGAGATGTCACTTTAACATGCTCCCTGGACTCATGTACTTTATTTCACTAAGCGTAGATTACCTTTCTTCAACTTACTTGCTCCTGGCTCTTTAATAAATTACCAATGTATGAATAATGTACAACAAAATGCACATATGGAAATGTCACAGTGAAAAGAATGTCAGAATGGATCACATTAAGGTGTACATTAAAAATTTCCAATAAAATAAATAAATAAATAAATAAATAAATAAATAAATAAGTTACCAATGTGTAGTTTTGGATTCTTTCTATTAGCAAAGATACCATGAAGAAGTCACAGTCTATAAAATGTAGTAGCTGCTCTTGAGTATTCAAATATGTTGTTGTTGTTAGGTGCCATCGAGTTGGTATCCGACTCATAGTGACCCTCTGTACAACAGGTGAAACACTATTGTCAGTGCTTCTCTGCTGTTCATAGGGTTTTCAGTGGCAGATTGATTTTGGGGGGGGGGTTGCCAGGTCCTTCTCCCAAGCCTACAGCTTCTGGTGTTCCCAGGTGGTCTCCCATCCAGGTACTAACCAGGCCTGACCCTGCTTAGCTTCCAAGATCTGACGGGATCGGATGCCACAGGGCTACAGCTGCAGGCATTCAAATATAGAGAAAATAAATACTTCAAGATGGTAAGATTTTATAAATAAGAATAGGAACTAGGAAGTGTTTTGCTCATGCAAAGCAAAAACAAAGAGATTATATTAATTTTAGAGGACTAGGAAGATTATCAACAAATATGTGGAACTTAAAATTAGTTTTGAAGGATGAACAAACTTTGAAATAATACATTGCATAAGAAGTTTTGTTCCAAAAGATGCTATGAAGAAAGTAAAGACAACTTGATGAATAGGAGAAAATTTTTACAAATTGTATGTCTAATAAAGTCTAGTGTCTCTAAAAGAAGATATATAAATGGTGACAGGAAAAAAAATAACCCCCAACACCTTAGTCACTAGGAAAATGCAAATCAATAACTTAGGTGTCATTTCACACCCACTAGGATGGCTACAATAAGAAAATACAAAAAGTTTTGGTAAGGATAAGAAATTTTTAGTAGAATGGAAAGTGGTGTAACCACTTGGGAAAATTCATTGTCAGTTTTCTTTTTAAATTGAAAATAGAATTATCTGACCCAGCATTCTACTCCTGAGTATATGCCCAAGAGAATTCAAAACATATGCCTACACAAAAAACTTGTACTTAAATGTTTACGTGAGCACTATTTATAATAAGCAAAAAGTAGAAACATCCTAGAAGTCCATCAGGTGATGAATGAATAGACAAAATATGATATAGCTATACAGTTGAATATTATTCAGGTATAAAAAGAACTGAAGTATTGACACATGCATGTATGTGGATGAATTTTAAAAATATTGTGCTAGATGAAAGAAGGTAGACATAAAAGACATTTTATATCATTTATATGAAATATTTAGAATTAATAGATCCATAGAAAGTAAATTTCTGGTTTCCAGGGACTGAGGGAAAGGGGGAGTAGGGAGTGATAGACAATGACTACAGGGCTGCTTCTTGTGGTGATAAAAATATTCTGACATTAAATATTTGTGATGATTTCACAGCTTTGTGAATATGATACAAAGAGCACTGAATTTTACTCTTAAGAGGGAAGTTTTATAGTATATAAATTATGTGTCAATTTAAAGAAAAGAAAATATGAGGGCACTGTAGATAAAGCAAAGTTATGGTACTTACAAAGATGGGGAAAAGTTGAGAAAGAATCAGATATGTGTGGAACAAGGCAAGTGATATTGTCAATTTTAATCTTGGATCATGGTCTTGGTTTTATATTAATACATATATGTATATGTGTGTATGTCTATGTATGTACATTTATGTATATATGTGTTAAGAAACATGGTTATCATCTATATAAATGTAAAGTCAAAATGTTGGATGAATGAAAGATCAAAGTGGGCTTCAAAGCGTGGGTAGGATATGGAATTTGACATTTCTTTGTTTACATACATGACTCAAATTAATTTATTAGTGGTGTTATTTATTTAAATATAAAGAGTGAAAACAATGGAAGGAGAAAATCAGGTACCTATAATGCATAGCAGTTGCTCTGAAAGATAAAGCATATCACATCTTACAGTTGAGCTGATGTGGAGAGAAGGTCATGGCTGTATGTTGACAGGTCAGGAATAAAAGTAATCCTCTGCCTAAAACGTTCTCCTCTGAAAAGAAGAAAATGTCTCCTGGACTGTATCATATGCACCAAGTAAAATAAAATCTCTATATTTTTGGATTAACAACAAGAAGAATATGTATCTTTACCTTCAGGAATATTATTAGACATTAATTCTTCTTCTTGAGATTTGGCCACTAATTTTGAGAAAACATTTTATTCTTTAAAGAAAAGCAGTGAGTAGTCAACAATAAAAGAGATTTTTCCCAATCGGAGTTGGGAATTTAGCTAAATTTTTAAATGAACCAGAGACCACAATGCATATGGGAGTAGTGTAATCATATATAGACAGGATTATGTCAAGTCGTATATATTAGATGCGAAATTTCCCATCACAATAAAAAGAAGTAAACTAATTTTATCTATAGAGCAATTTGTCTATAACCATACCACCCTGGTGTCTGATCTTGTCTGATCTCGGAAACTAAGAGCTGGGCCTGGTTAGTCTTTAGATGGGAGATCACCTGGGAATACCGGGTGCTGTGGTCTTGGGAGAAAGACCTGCCAGCTAAGTCCCAAAACAGTCACCCATCAAAACCCATATGAATAGCTGAGATGCACTGTCAGACATAGTTCTGGGCATGGCCCAGTATAGGAGAATGTTTGGTTCTTTTGTACATAGGGTCATTATGAGTCAGAAACGACTCCATGGTACCTAACAATAAGAACAATGGAACAATTTACAAAGTATATACACAGGTCATACGGGAGAATAATTTAGAAAACGGTACCATTGCCTCTAGTTAGAATCAGTGACAAACCTAAATGACATATTTTCCCTAATACGCAAGACTATCCACTAGAATCTCAGAATTTCATTGCTCCTCAACATATTATTTATAATACTTTATACACATAACAATGGAAAATTAGGTTCTAAATTATTTCAAGATTTACTTGAGAGAAGATGAAGATAAATTCTGGAACAGTTGGGAATGTTTACTCAAGAAAGCTAAGTTCACATTAAAGAATAAATAGGTAAATGGCGTAGAGAACACACTTTGGGCAAATATATTCCATGGTAGTGAAGGCACTGGAAATACTTTAGCAAGAAAATAACATAGGAAAAATTGTTTATGTTTAGCATATCAAGGAAAGAAGTCAGACAGGGAGTTACAGGATGAACAAGATTAGTAAGAGTCTGAGCTTAATACTAGGAGATTCTAATTATACATAGTGGATAATTTGATATGGCAGACCCATAAGTGATTCCAAGAAGAGGCAAAGGTGCCTTTTTATTGGTTCAGAGAGGCAGTAAAAATGGAGACAAAGTTGACTATGACTGGGGACTTGAGGAAATCATTATATGTGGTTGATACCTATGTGTAGAATAAATTATGAACAGCCTAGGATGAGTGGGCAGCCATACCACTGTGGGTTCCGATCCTGTCAGATCTAGGAAGCTAAGCAGGGTCAGGCATGGTTAGTACTTGGATGGGAGATCACCTGGTAATACTAGGTGCTGTAGGCTTGGGAGAAGGACCTGACAACCCACTCCCAAAATTCAACCTGCCATTGAAAATCCTATGAATAGCAGAAAAGCAGTAATAATACTGTTTTGCTTGTTGTATGTAGGGTCGCTATGAGTGGGACACTGACTGGACAACACCTAACAACAACAAAAACAGGATGGCAGAAAGAAGATTTATATGGTAATAACCACAGGGATGTGGACCATGGAGGAAATATTTGTGCACAGGATAATTATATTATTTTCTGCCTGTTTACTAGCAAAATGTTGGCAATATTACAAAGGAAGGAAAGTTTAGAAAAGAGACCTTGAGGTCGTGTATACATTGATTCAATAAACAGATGCAGATTTTCTTTGTTCCATGCCCCTATTGAGGCAGCAATAGTGCAGTAAAGAAAAAATATTATCTTCACTGTTCAGGTCCTCAGAATTTCTGTGAGGCTGTCTGTTCTTGTAAACAATTGGAATAAATGTGTGAACACAAATCTGAGAGCAAGCCAAAGTCAGTGGATGATGAGCCAGAGAAATTATCACAGGGAGGGATCTATTTAAGATATGTCTTAAAAATTAACAATAATCCACCCATCCAGAATAGCCTAAAATAATTTTAAAGGTCAAAAAAGAAGTGTTTGCGGGCATGGGAAAATCATGGATATGAAGTATACTAGATCATGAAGAGAAATTTGGTGAGGTTGAATCCAAAGGTCTCGATACCAAAGAAATCTTGGGGAAGATGATGGAAGATGTAGGTGATAATATAGACTTCAGATTATATTCCATAGGCAATCAAGAGCCAGTGGAAGTTATAAAACAAGGAAATAACAAGGTCATATTTACATTCTAAAAAAGTTAATTTTTTGGTAGGATTTTGGTAGGAAGGATTGAGGAAGCTGGCTAGGATTTTGCTGTCTTCCAGAAAAGAGACAACGATGATTTGCTCTGAGACTGGTTGATGACCTGGAGAAAAAGGAAACAGATTCAGGGGCTGTGTAGGAGGTTGAATGAACAGAAATAAGTGATAGGTGATAGAGGGACACAGTAAGGGGGAGTGGAAGCTATCAAGGAAGACAGCAAGGTTTCTGGTTTGTGTGACATAAAATAGATGTGTCATTTACTAAGATACGGAAGAGTGGAGAAGAAGCAGGACTCAGACTGGATGGGGAAAGGGTGGGCAATAAATTCATGTTGGTGAATGTTAAAATTGAGTTGCCAACAATACTATTTGGGGGCTTTTTGGGGGCGGGCAAATAATTCAGACATGTGCCTCCTCTTCCTATTAAAATTGATGGAGAAAAGGTATTTAACCCACACTTCCTTGGATTCCTGATGGGAAAGATACATGTTGGTCTTACCAGACTTATCACTGTGATTTAATTGGATTACTGGAGCCTTTTTCTTTTGATTTAGATATGGAGTATCTGGATTCCCTAATTTTCCTTAAAAATGTTTGGGCCGTGCATCATACTTCTGTTGTTGCTAGAATTGAGCCAATTATTTACTGTTCACTGTTGAAATAGCCCAGTGGGAGGAAAAGTGAACTGAGCATTTGAAATGCAGTATCTGGCTCATGTTGTCTGCTCAGTGGACCCAACAACATTCACAGATAAGCAAATCAGAAGGATGACACATGCATTATTGCTCCCTAGTTATTCAGGAAATAGATTTTCTCTTATGATCCAATAGTCAGAATCCAAATTAAACATCTGGCTATACCACTGTACATTTCTGAATACTATGTATCATTTCTTTATAATTGTATCAAGTAGCCCAGGGCTGGGACTTAGCTTAGTTGGTAGAGCGCTGCGCTGCAGTCTCTGATGTCCCGAGTTCAATTCCCAGCAGAGTTCAATTCCCAGCACCGCAAAAATGGGAAAAGGACAAGGCAATCCACTCCCAAGACAATCCCGAAGCAGTCAGCCATTGAAAACCCTATAAGGGTCGCTATGAGTCGGATACCTACTCGATGGCACCTAACAACAAGTAGCCCACTATCTGTGTGGCTTGATTTCAACCAAAAGATTCTCTTTTTATATCCTTTATACATAAGTATATGTAGAGCATGAAATTATCTTAGATGGAGTTTTATTATGTAATACAAGGATAGTCTTTACATTTCTACTTTTAACATATTGATTTAAATATTCATTATGGTGTGTTGATTGAGAAGGTAGAGAAAGAAAGTCTTCAGGCAATGGGTACCTGAAGGAACAGAGGTACACTAGGGAGATAATTGTAGGAGAATAAAATTATGACCTATTAAATATAACCTTTTTTGTATCTTACTATTTCTATTGTCTCTCAGTCTGGGTCCTAAGACTTTGTGTATTTGCTTGTGTGTGAAAAATTTATGAATAATAAAAAAACTACTTAAGTTAGTGAGACCAGGTCCAGACTCAGAGTTTGAAAATCCTGTTTCTGAAATGAACCACTGAAATGGCCAAATCCTGAATGTTCCCTGTCAGTTTTCTAACTAAAAAGGATAGCAAACTGAGGAAAACGACAGAAGATGATGACAAGGATGATGATAAATGCCACCTAGATGAGTATATAGAATATAAATCTGTGAGTGTGTGTTCTAATAATTGTATGTGTGCTTTGAAAAACATCAGAATAGAAATAATGGTGTGGCTCTTTTGGTATTAGATTTTTTAAATAAGATATTTAACTGGAATTTAAAACTTAATCCGTATATTCTAGAATCAACAAAATCATATGTGGCTTACAATTGTGCTCAAACAAGAGCTCTCAATCACTGATCCAATCCACACTCCACTTTAATCTGCATCTGATTTTGTAGACCTTTGTTTTTATTCTTGTTGTTAGGTACCATTGAGTTGGGTCGCACTGATGGAGTTTTCAATGGCTATTTTGGGATTGCCATGTCCTTCCATTTTTGTGATGCAGGAGATTGAACACAGGGCCTCAGAAAGTGCAGTGCAGCACTCTTCCAACTGAGCTTAAATCCAGCCCAGAAATGTTGATTCGAGAATATATAGTATAAACATTACAGACTCCAAAGGTTACCAATAATTTTGGACAAAAGAAGGAAGAAAGGAAGGAAGGAGAGAAGAAAAGAGAATAAAACAATTATTATGATGTGACATTATTATTCTTTGGAGACCAAAGTTCCTGCATTTAACTCATCAAATAGGTGGTATTATATGGAAATAGAATTAAAATTACTAATCTTGATTAAGTAGCTCCTTCGTGAGGCTACACACCTACCTTCATTTCTACCTAGTTCTTACTAAGCTGTTGTTAGTGAAGTGTGAAATAAGCAAATATAAGCACATTTACTATAACAAACAGGCCATCCAGAATCTAATTAGACAAAACTCTGCCCATCTGTTCTACATTATCCTGGGGCGTGCTCAAATGGAAGCTGTTTCATTACTAAAAGACAGCGAGATGCAAATTGAATTGAGCTGGACTTCCTCTCAGACAGAGACCAGGGCATGAAGTCAAACCCTTGCTGTGAACTAACAAAACACCACTGGGAAAAAGTGAGATGAGAGGGGATTTCTTTCTCTAAGGCCACATGTCTAGTACTTAGTAGAGGCCATAAGGGAATGTTCATCCTATTGTTCAGTACAAGGCAACATGAGTTGTCACAATATAAACCTTGTTCACTATGCAAATTGTTGATTTTGGTACTTAGTCCCCTGTGACAGATGCCCTTTTATTAGCTGTATGTCACGGCATGTTGAATTGCATTTAACATGAGTGAGACAAAAACTGGCTGTACTGACAAGAGAATTTATTTCATAAAATTAGTAATTTGCATTTAGCACTTAGTTACATGCAAAGATTAATTACAACACTGAAATAAAATTATTCCTCAAGATAATGTCCATGTTATGCAATGATTTTCAAAGCCCACTTTTTTGTAGTGTTCCTGCACAGACAGTTTTAAACCAGTTTTGACAATTTCTGTATTAATGTGAGGTAACTAATTGCTGATGTTTTGTAAGAGACTGAAAAAACTCTTTTGGTTTAAAAAAGTTATAGATTTAGAGCAGCTAAAAGCTAATACATTGTATTAAATGTTCTACATTTTGATCTTGGAAACAGGCTTTGAAATGACATTTTTCTCCATATGATGAATTTGTGCCATTTTCTTCTGTAAGAGCTATTTTCCTGTACAAATGGATGCGTTTTATCCTGGATTCCATTCATGCTTATTTTTTAAAATGTTTATCTCTTTGTAGAAATGCACTCTAATAAGGATCCAGTCTTCCAAGCTTTAATAGAAGCAAAAGAATTAGGTTTTATGTTAAATTTAAAGGTTTTTCCCAAAAGTAGTTTTCCTGATGAAAGGTTATACTGTATCAAAAGGGAACTACATACAATTGGTAAAATCTTCAAAACCTGAGACCTAGGGCTACAGATTCAGTGTTTCTTCTTGTATTTCCAGGGACAGATAAGGCTAAAGCAGGGAGAAAAATCCCTGTTTGTCAAATTTCTCTGTCTGTGCTATATTCTCCCCTCAAATGGCCCATTTCTAGGTTATCTCTGGATCTCATACCTTCTCAGCCAGTAAAGTCCATCCCTAGGCTCCTGGGGAAGAATCAGATAAAAAATTCTAATCCATAAGAAAAAATTAATGAAATCTAAAGTGTTATTTCTGTTAGTGTTTCTTTCTCTCTTTTCCTTCCTTCTTCTTCCTCCCTTTTTTCTTTCTCTTCTTTTTTGTCTTTCTTGTCTTCTTTTCTTTTCTCCAGTACTTGGGGCCTGAACCCAGAGCCTTATCGATAGGCAAGTGCTATGTCACTGAACTGCACCCCTAGCTCCTTTTTTATTTTTATGTTTATTTTTCTATTTTGAGACAGGGTCTCCCTAGGTTGTGCAGGCTTCCTCTGACCTTGAACTTGTGACCCTTTTGCCTCAGCCTTCTGAGTAGCTTGGATTACAGGTGAGTGCCATGGCACCTTGGCTTTTGTTACACTTCTAAAAAGTTAGCATTCCACTTTCTAGAAACTTCTTATTTTCAATTGGGAAGGGGGCATGCCTGTAATCCCCATGACTTGAGAGGCAGAGGCAGGAGGATCGCAAGTTCAAGATCAGAGGCAGTCTCTGTAATTTAGCAAGACCTTGTCTCAAAATAAATAAATAAATAAATAAATAAATAAAATGGGAAGGAAATGCCTTTGTGTATTGGGATATCAGACCTATGTGTCTCATGACAGTCTCCAAATGTCATAATAGATATCAATGAACGATCACACAAACCTTGTCACCCTACTATGCAAGAATCAACTACTACCACTGCTTTTGCATGGTAGAATGCTAGACCCTTTGCATCCTTACTCAGGTAACTGGAAGATCAGCCATGAATCTCAGATGGAAGTTATTTGAGCTCCAAAAAAAGTAAATTGATTGGACTGGCCTGAAATTATAGAAGAGAAATATGAGTGGATGTTGTGACGGCTTTCCTGTTTAGTTAGATTGAATGAAGCACATGCTAAAAAATAGTGTTTTGATCCGATGATCACTTTTGCTTACACAACTTCCTTAGACCTAACCATACTCTTTGGGAATCTCTATGTTGTCTTATCTATGATTTGAACACCTGTGTTAATATTGCTTTTGAATATTTCATTCAGCTTGTCTTTTGACACTCATACATGGACAGTCAGTCTGGACCCTGGGCCTTTAATTTTCCCTTCAATTGTTACTCCCACTATCTCCATTTGTTGTCATGAGTGCTTAACACCTTCTTCTCTCCTTCCAGTACACTAGGATTTGTTTGTTTGTTTTTATTTTTTTATTTTTATTTTTGGCCATTGGTCATTGTTTGCTTTTTCAATTTCATTATTGTTGATCCTGTAACTCTATATCTAGTTACCTTGTTTATATATGGCTCTGCCTATTCATGGGGATCTGATTTGTCTCCAGAGAGATTGCTCTTTTCTACAAGAGGAAGTGTCTAGATCTGGAAAGGGATTAGTGGAGGGAGAGCAACATGGGTTGGTAACATGAGAGAGGACAAGCACAAAGTACATGATACAGCTGTACAATAATCTCATGTTGAAACTCATCATACTGTATGCTCATTAAATGGCAATGAAAAAGAGATTGCTATTTTCTAAAACAAGTTCCTCTGCTTTGTGACTAGAATGAAGATTTTCTGAGTTTTTATTGCGGATTTTATTGCCCATTCATCAATAGACATTCCAGCAATCTAGCATGCATTCAACATTGACCATGACAGGAAGCTCTGCTTGTGGTAAGTCCTAGCAATGAAATTGTATTTGTAGAGGTTTAGGTATAAAATGATGCAGTGGATGAACAGTTCAAGGAGAATTGAGCCTCCCCAATGAAATGCTCTATTGTTATAGATGTAATTTATAGCCTATATGTTGCCAGGATCATCCACTGGCACAAGTAAGAAAGAGGGAGTAGTGATAAAATTTTAGAAAATACATGAAACAATTTAACATGATCTAGAGAATATTCCTATTTATTTTATCCTAAAAGACTTACAGGCTAAGATTTAGCTCAGTACTCTGCAGTCTCTGAAGTCCCAGATTCTATTCCCAGCACTGCAAAAATGGGAGACGGACATGGTAATCTACCCCTGAGGCAATCCCAAAACAATCAGCCGTTGAAAACCCTATGAGGGTCACTATGGGTTGGACAAAACTTGATGGCACCTAACAACAAAAGACTTACAGAGATAAAAATATTAACAGAAAGTGCTTTGTTAAGAAATCCATTTTGATTCTTGGAACTTTTTAATTACCTACATTTTAGTTCTGTTTCTAGCATGTGTTCAGTTCACTTACAAATAATACCTACAGTTCATTTAAGTTATAAAATCAAGTATGAAAATACATTTAAATACATTGGTGACAGAAATATTGCTTCAGATCTAGGGAACATCTGAACATGAATTGAGATAGGAATTGAAAAATTACTCTTGATGAAAGATTATTCTAGATAGTTGGGAGGGAGACATATGTATCCAGAACATAATTTGTTCTGTTTACTGTGAAAGACTGTAAGACCAGGATCTCTACCTCAAGTGTCTCAGAGGGCCAGGCCTAAAACACAAATGAATAAAATTAGGTGGGTACTGGCAAGACATAGAAATTATTGAAAGTAGACGACATATGATCTGCTGTTCAGATCTAAGTGTTTATGTCTATTTTTTAAGTATTTTAAAAGAATCAGAAGACCAGGTTATCATGTGAAATGCTTCCATTTTCAAATGCCAATTCAAATATTTAAAACCCTATAACTATTCCTTCCCCCATGTCTGTGGGTCATATGGAAGCCTATGGGGTTCCAGTTTATAATCTTATATATACACTATTTAAACTCATTTTATATCTACATGAACTATAATGCTTGTAGAGACAAGACTGTCTCCAATAAGGGATTAGTTTGTATTGATTTAAGTTTCATTTGAAGCTGTTTTGTAATAGAGACTCATATGTTTGTCAAATGAATGCTGAATATTGATTATTAACATATATCCATACTTTCCTTTTTATATTTTTTTATAGACTATGAGGCTAATGTAGCTGATTATTGTGGTTATGTTATAGGCAGACATAATCTATAAGCTCTACTGAAGCCATTATATATTTAAAATATTTTAAATAAATAGAAATTAAATTTTCTATTGTGGTATGTTAATGGTTAGAAATGATCATCTTCATGCTAGTGATAATGTATATTTTTTATCAAATTTTATCAAATCTTAATGGAGATTAAAAGTTCTAAGGCTAGCCAGTTTGTGCATTTATTTTTACCAGCAGTTGGTTCTTTTGTTTGTCAGAGTTAAATAATGCAGAGGAATGTAGGATGCAGCATGAGAAATGAGGATGTCTTGGACTAATATTACAAGTTCCCTTCAGGGTCTGCAGTGCTACCTAGGCAATGGATTGGTCCACTCAATAGTTTCTTTGAGTTAATTTCAAATTATTATCAATGAAAGTTTCAAATTTTTGTCAGTGATCAATTACTTAAATATTTGGATATATTATAAAATTGACAGGTTGCTGTTCATTTTGTTTCTAAAGAGAGAATTTCTATCATCATTATTAGTGTCAGAATAGCTATGAAAGTATAAGGTGGAGAGACTAGCTTAAATATTAGATTTTAATATCTGTGTGCAGTGCATTTGATTGGCTCTCCTTTCAAATGCCTACAGACAAAAGAGCTGACACCTTTCTCCAGTGATAACTAGGCACTATAAATACCTGTGTAACAGCCTGTAAAAACGATACTGGATCCAGCAAATCTTGCCAGCAATCTCTAAAAGATCTTTAAGGACTAGTTATAAGTGCCTGTTCTTGAAATAAAATTCCTTAATGCATCATCTTTGAGGCTGGGCAGAGCATGAGTCTGGATTTGGGTAGTTCATTGACTGTTCAAGGTATTCACTGCCACAGAGAGAGTACTTAGGAAGCAGTTCCTTCCTCCTTACCTTGCTGGGATACTTTGGTAGTGTCTGGCACTAAAGGTACTACTGCTACTCCAGTCATGACTGCTGCTAACACCTTTATTGTAAAGCCATATATTATAAAGGAGTCAGGAGACAGACTCACTTCCTCTTCTATAGGCTATTCTATCATCCAGTTGTATTACTTTAAATTTGTCCATAGGATGAGATTTTGATCAAGGTTTGAAAGTAGAAGAATTTTGTCAATGCATAAACCAAAGTAAGAAATTTCTATGCAAACAGAGTGAATTGAAAATTATGGCTAAATTTTGGGTGAATATGAAGAAGATGTTCCCTACAGATGGTAAAATCCTAGTGCTTTAGGCTGAAATTAGGGCCAGTGAATGCAAATGAAAGAAAATGGAAATAAGGGTATTGAAATAATTACCAGCTTGCCCAATTTTAAGGTCTAAAAGCTATAGTAGCCTTTCTGGTTGTGAAAGGTTGAAATCTCTCATAGTGTTGCTGCAAAAATTAAATGGAATTTTTGAGTGGGTGTTTATTAAGTAGCCATTTTTACATTGTTTTAAATAATATCAAGTAGTTAACACTATTTTGCACTTTAATGACTATGGTGCACATTAACCAGAAAAAATAAGATGTAGAAAAAATAAAGTTCAGTTGTTTTATGGCAAAAGGGAATCTCACATTAAGGAATACATGTAAGAAGGTAACTGTTATTTCTGCGCTCTAGAGTTTGTTCAGATTAATTTAAGGGCATACAGATTTTCTTAGATATGATTAACTAAATGAAGCATTATTAGAAGGGACATGTCTGTGTGTATACATGCTCTATAAGATGTATTTTATTTTTAATATATGATGTTAATCTCTTTTCATTGAAATAATTCAGTACCCAGTTATAGTAAGGTTTGCAAAAATGCAAAATTTCTAAGACAGAATTACCAATGTATAACAATCATAATTAAAATAGCTTGTGGACGTATTTTTGAGGAAATAAATTATCTTTAATTTTTGTGTCCAAGAACCCTTTGAAGGTGCCCATGAAATGAGATTTGTAATTATTATTTGACCAACTAGTTGAGAATAAGAAATGTAAAAATCACCACCAAAGAAAGTGTCTGGAAAATCTAAGTGATCAATAAATGCTTATTTCTTTCCCTTACTTCTCTATAAACTTTTCTGTCCACCTTATTATTTTGATTTATTTCTTATTTGGACTATTCATGGTCATTCTTTACAGGATATATTAATTTTTGTTATTGTTAGGTGCCATCACCTTACTTACATACAATGTCCTATACTATATACAACAGAATGAAACTCTCCTCAACACTGTGCCACGCCTGGCACTATGTCAGTACTTCTCTGCTTTATCAAAGAATTTTGATGGCTATTTCAGGAGTGGGCTGCCAGATCCTTCTCCCTAGCCTGTAGCACCTGGTATCACCAGGTGGTCTCCCATCCAAGGACTAACCAGGCTGACTCTGCTTAGCTTCTGAGATCAGGCGGATCAGATGCCAGGGTGCTATGGCTGCAGGCATATATTACTTGGTGAGTTTCAAATATCTTTAGTTATTGCTTACCTTTAACCACTTGAATTGTTTCATTTTAAGCAAGATTATAAATTTATTTTTATTTTACATGAACATTCTTATGTAAGTCCCATATCCCATGTAACTTTGGGGGGTTTGAATAATACCAGATCACATATAGTTTTCCAAATTAAACATAAACTTTGTGCTTCTGATCATTCTTTTCATGTTCCTTGTTGTTGTTGTTAGGTGCCGTCAAGTCAGTATCCGACTCATAGCGACCCTCATAGGGTTTTCAATGGCTGACTCTTTCAGGATTGCCTTGGGAGTTGATTGCCAGGCCCTTCTCCCATTCATGTTCCTTAAGATGCTGTTAATTACTATATCATTTTGGTATCCAGAGAATTTGAGATCAATAGTACATTTAAATCACTTGTAATCTCTGATAAATAATTACCTATTATAGGTAAGGGATGATATAGGATTTAAATAATCAACACACACCAAGAGTATATGTGATCGTGTGCAATATTCAAGGTACTAAGTTCAAGTACTCCCTTTTTCTCTCAGTAAGGAAACACACCAGGATGCAGATCAGTGAGAGTATTGATATTTGGAAATAATAATGAATTTAATTAGTGGATTAAATAATTATAAAATTTTCTGTGACTTATTCAAATGAATGTTGCCAAAAGGAAATGATTATGAAGGATATTGCCTCCATAATGGCTAAATGCACTTCTGGGTTTTTTAATAAGGAAATATTTTTATTTAAACACAAGACAGAGGAAAATTACATTTCATAGGAATTATTATGCTTTTAACTTTTCCAGTAATGTTATATTTTATTCTTAGAAATTTGCAATGAATATTGATGTATCTAAATAGTACTGTAGTAGAGAAATAGCTTGGAAAATATCTAACAAGTAAGTGTATTAACTTTGTAATAATTATAATCATCTCTTACCTAACTTAATTCTGACATTTAATTTCCCTATATTTTCTGTTGGGAGAAGAATGTGGCAATCCACTCCCAGAGCAATCTTGGAACAAGCAGCCGCTGAAAACCATGTGAAGAGCAGAGAAGCACTGGCAGAGTGCTGGGGCATGGCACAATGTGTGTGGGGGTGTTTGTTCTATCATATACATGGTCGCTATGAGTTGGACCCAACTTGACAACACCTAACAACAACAACAACAACAACATTTTCCATTAAACCTCTAGTTTTCTCCTTCTTTCTTTCTTTCTTTCTTTCTTTCTTTCTTTCTTTCTTTCTTTCTTTCTTTTTCTGTCTTTCTTTCTTTCTTCTGTCCCTTCCTTCTTTTGTTCCTTCCTTCCTCCCTTCCTCCTTTCCCTTTCCTTCCTTCCTTCCTCCTTCCTTCCTTCCTTCCTTCCATCCTTCCTTCCTTTTTGAGGCATTGAGTGAACCCAGGATGCTCCGCTACTGAGCAGCACTCCCAGCCCTTTTTAATATTTTATTTTGAAACGAAGTCTTGCTAAATTGCACATGCTTCCTCTGGACTCAGAACTGATATTCCTGTATCATCCTCCTGAGTGGTTGGGATTATAGGCATGTGTCACCATGCCTGCCTGATTTTCTAATATATATCTGAAGTATCATCTGTTTGAAGATTCTCAAACCTTCTGAGAAAATATGATTGCTGCTTGATTATGCAAGAGTCCAGCTTTCACCCAAAGGGAAGGGAAATGGGAATAACAGTTACTTTCTCAATATTAAATAAATATCTAAGCAGTTGGAGATAATTATATTGGAAATATAGGTACACATTTCCCAAGTGTATGTTCTATGCATGCATCATATTTCCTTCCTGTCCTAGAAGGAAAGAAGTAAGCAGAATATATGATTTAATTTTTCTTCTTACCTACCTTTTGCTACTAAGTTTAATTCCTTTTTATGGTGTTAAGATAGGTTATGTTGTAATAAGCTATGAAACAAGTATAAAGTCTCGGTGGTCTAAAACAATAAATACACCTGTGATCCCAGTGACTTGGGAGGCAAAGTCTAGAGGAACACAATTTCAATACCAGAGGCAGCCTGAGTAACTTAACAAGACCCTGCCTGAAGATAAAAAAAATAAATTTGGCTGGGAATACAGGTCAGTGGTAGAGGACTTGCAAAGTATGTGTGAGGCCCTGGTTTCAACCTCCAAGTACCCCCACTCCTCAAAAAACAAGATTGATTGCTTGAGCACGTTATATGTCTGTTGTGGTCTACCAAGGTCTTCTTGCTACTTTGACTTCAGTAAATGATGAAGGCTGGTGGTGGAGCAGCAGTGTGGAGACTGTCATATTGGTAAGTCCATGTTTCTGGTCAGAAGTGACATATGTGACTTTCATACACATTTTTTTTTTTGCTAAATTTATACCCGCATATGACATCAAGAGAACAGGAAATCACAGGCCCTCTGCTATTTAGAAGTTGAGAAGAACATAATATTACTGAATAGTTGCAATGCCACCATGTTACTCCATATTTCTGAAACTAAATGTTAACTTCAAAATAATTACTTACTGTCCATGAACTTATCAATGAACTAAGAAAATGTAGTGCATATATATAATGGAATACTATTGATCTATAAAAAGAATGAAATCTGTCATTTATGACAACGTAAATGTAACTGAAGATAATTATGTTAAGTGAAATAACCCAGGCACAGAAAGATAATCTGCAGTCATAGCACTGTAGCTTCGGATCCCGTCAGATCTTGGAAGCTAAGCCGGGTCAGGCCTGGTTAAAACTTGGATGGGAGACAGCCTGGGAACACCAGGTGCCGTAGGCTTGGGAGAAGGACCTGGCAACCTCCTCCCAAAAATCAACCCTCCATTGAAAACCCTATGAATATCAGAGAAGCACTGACAATAGTGTTTCACCTGTTGTATGAGGGTCTCTGAGTTGGATTCCAACTAGATGGCACCTAACAACAACCTAACACAGAAAGGCAAGTACCACAGGATCTTACTCAAATGTGGAATATGAAAACCAAATCAAAACAAACAAAACAAAAAACTCAACAACAACAAAAACAAAAAACTGTTCTTATAGAAGTTGAGGGTGGAATGGTGATTACTCGAGGCTGAGGAGTTGGTGGGGATGGGTAGGGGGAGGTTTTGGACAGGTTGTTCAATGGATATTAAGTTATAGTTGGTCAATGGCTACTAAGTTATTGGATCAAGAAGTTCTGGTGTGCTCTTGCATAGTAGGGTGACTATTTGTAGCAGTAAAGTACTACATATTTCATAAAGGTAGAAGAAAGGTTTTTGAATGTTTAAAATGAAATGATCAATGTTTGAGGAGGTAGATATGTTTAACTTGATTTAAATATTACACAATATGTACACGTGTCAAAACATTAATGGTACCCTGCAACTATGTACATTTTTAATATTTTTATGGTAGTTAAAAATTAATTTAAAAATGTCCCCCAAAATACTAATTTAGAATAATAGATTTATTTACAAACACTCCCCAAGTCAAAACAGATAAACAAACAAAAACAGAAGAGGAGACTGAAGGTGATGGCCAGCTTATACTGTGGTTACTAGAATGAATGATATTAAAATCCCAGAATGATAGCAGTGATAATAATATATCGCACCACAAGAAAATTTTACAATGAAAACACAATGTCATAGCACAGCAAATATTCATAGAAACTTCTCTCTCCGATAAGGCATTCTCATTGTTTTTATCTTCCCTCTCAAAATCTATATTTCCAACTTTCCACTGAGAAACAATTTTTGTAAGTTTGTATAAGTCTTTAGAAAACTTTCAACTCTAAATTCCTTAATGAATGGGATAGATATGGTAGAGCCAGACATAGTCCACAAAATCATTTAAATTTTCTGTTTTAAAAATATTGCGATGGTGATGCCATTTTACAGGTTCTCATTTACTCTCTTGAAAGTGGTATAAATTGATATTTGGAAAAGTTCCGATTCTAACATATAGTACATGGTAATTTGAGAAGGATGATGGAAATGTTATGCGAATATAGCTATACCTTATAACTAATGACAAAATAAAGAGCCATAAAAGGACTAATTTAGTTTGTTGAAACAAGGAGGAGCCATTAAAATTTAGCCCACCCAGAAAGAGCAAGGAAAATGTTTTAATATACAAGGAGGTTACTTGTTTTGTTGGAGTATTGAACTTTCAGGGACAGAATCTTTGACATATATTTGGGCAAGTGGAGCACCCCAAACAAACCTGAACTAGACCCTGGTATGACACATATTCTGGGGGAATATTGCCACCTACTGGATGCCCAACAATACTCTCTCCACTCTTATATGCAAATATTGCTCTCCTAAAATAACATACTTTAAAAATAAAAGCCCAATGTGTGTACAAGGACTTTCTACACTTATTCCAAAAGAAGTTCCTAGATGTGAGATTAGTTTACTCATCTTCTAGGAAGAACTAAATGTGAGTTGCTTCAGCACTTGGCTACCACAATTCCCTGTTTCAGGGTTCATTGTCACAGCTCTTTGGAAGAAGAGAGAGGAGATTGTAGTTTTTGAAATGTCAAGTAAGTATCAGTTGATATCCTGCCTCAATCAAACCAAACTATTG
>VMDO01007317.1:68163-92406 GCA_007922755.1 Pedetes capensis
TGTGATTATATTAGAAAGAAAGTCAAACATCATCTTTAAACCTATCCCATCCATGAAAACCTGAGGAATGTTAATTAGAAGTGAGAACGTTTGCAACTAACCATGCCAGAGCAATGTCACAATTGAATTTATTTGTTGCAAAATTTCTTTGGAAAACAAGGAATCATGTTTATATGTCAAGTTTCTTCCTTTCCATGTTGTTGTTGTTCACTGCCATTGAGTCTTGTCCAACTCACAGCAACCCTCATAGGGTTTTCAACAGCTTCTTTCTGGGTTGCTTTGGGAGTGGAATACCACGTTCTTCTGCCATTTTTGTGGTGATGGGGATCGAACCCTGGTCCTCAGAGACCACAGAGTGGGATTCTACCAACTGACCCACACCACAACCCCTTCATTCCATATGAAAACATAAACACTATAATTTAAAATTATTAAATGGGTTGTGAAGTTATTTAACTATATGAAGTATGCAGTGAAACTCTTGAAGATGCACATTTAGAATCTATAACTTAACCTAGATATTCCAGTAACTGGAAAAAAGATCAAAACAGAATGTCTGGTAGAATAATGAAATACTTTTTCAACATTGAATAGACAACCTTCATTTTAAATTGTTGATCATTTGTCCATAATAAGTATTTAGCAAAACTAATGTAACAATATTATAGTTTATTATTAGTAAAGTTATCATTACAATTTCAGGCATTTAAAATATTTCAAATATTACTAACAAATACTGAACATTATTAGCAAATATTGCATTCTAAAATTTATTTTAAAATTGTTTCCATACAGAAAAAAGCAAAAATCCGTAAAATAATTTTCATGAGATTCCAAAATTACAAGTACTAAAACAAGTGCACATAGATTCTATACAAATTTATCCATAATCAATTGAATTTAACCAGAAATATTTCAAATTTTATTTAAGACACTACTGAAGTCCTACTTTTATAAGAAAAAAAATTAAAAACTACATGCAGTAATTTTTAGAGCTTTGCTCCTTCTTAGGTAGTAATTTCTTCCTTTTTGAGTGCAAGTTTGCTAAAAATTCAATAATGTACCCCTAAAAATATCATACCTTTACTAAATACATGCCAGTGAAACACACTCCCCTACATATGCCACGTAACTGCAGGCTCACTGTTCATCGAAGACATTTCTGTTTATTTTGATATCTTTTGTTAAAGAAATCCACAGTAACAATGATGACCAGACAAAGTAAAGGAAAAAAAGCCATTCATCCATTCATGGGTAATTGAATTCCCTCATATTTCATAAACAGACTGCCTATCTGTGAGGTTGTGTTTTATTTGAATAACTTTCTTTAAAATGCTTTTCCTTATAAGATGGGAGAATTACAATAATGTTTAAGAACTCAAGGTCAAAACATTTTTAAGTTAGTTTATTTGATGGATGCATTGCTGTGAAAGGAGACAGCCCTCCCTTTTCTCTCCCCTCTCTCCTACAAATTGCCTTTAGACTGGAGGTTTATAGCCCAATGTAAAGAACAAAACAGAGAGGTAATTAAGCCTAGAATTGCCTGCTGGTACTTAATGACAGTCAGGCCATGGGCCTGAGCCTAGGAGTTCACCCAAATCTGCAAAGAAGGAGCCTAGGTTCTGAAACAAAGCCAAGCAGCAAGACATCATTATTATTAATTACCTTATAAACAAAAAGGACTTGGTGTCTGTGGAAAAGCACCAAACTTGGCATGGCAGCTGATGCTGTAAAAGACAATTGGTCTTACTTTGTCCTGTTGAGCATTGTATTGTGAGATGATCCACCACCATAAAGAGCTTAAGTAATTATACTCCAACAACTGTATTTATACGCTCGATCCGCTGTATTGTTCTGTAATAACAACAAACAACCTGTCCACTGGAAACAGGTGGCATCTGCTAGACATCAGAGAGGGAGAAAAAAAAGACATGATCTTAAATAGTAATTCATTAATTGATAAGCCAAATGGAAAGGTACATGAAAGCAGGTGAAAAATATGGAGGCCCGTGGACATTTATAGGTTTCTTTAATATGAATTAAATAAAATATTAAATACATTTCACAAAATAATCATTGGCCTTTGTGAGCTACCTTGGAACATAATAGCACAGCAGATGTATTTTGATAAGAATATACATATATGTGGATATATATGTATAGTATAAATAATATATATGTACGTATATCCATGTAACAGGGCTGGGATTTAGCTCAGTTGGTAAAGCGCTGCTCTGCAGTGTCTGAGGTCCCGAGTTCGATACCTAGCACCACAAAAATGGGAGAAGGATGAGGCAATCCACTCCTGAGGCAATCCTGAAACAGTCAGCCATTGAAAACCCTATGAGGGTCGCTATGAGTTGGACAAAACTCAACAACACCTAACAACAACAACATATCCATGTAACACATCTGTTATTTTGGTTCTTTTTCACCTTTTCATTTCTGTTTGATTATTCATTATAATCAGCCAAAAAAGATATAAATCGAGAGAGAAGCAGATATGATAAAGTCAAACTCAGAGAAGATTGTACTACAGCAGCCCTATATCCATACAATTTCAAAACGTGGTGTTGATTGAGTGGATCCGAATCCTAGGAAAAATGATGGAGAATTAATGGCTTCATCAGATTGACCGTTTTCCTCCTTATCAACCAAGGTGGACTTAGGTGAGTTAGAGTTCTCAAACTCAGTTTTTTCCCATGTAAAATAAAGTTAATTATACATTTCTCTCAGCATTGTTGTAAAGACTAACACATATGGTCCATATGCACCCTTAGCGTAAGGTGCAATACACAGTATGCCCTGAATAAATAGTGGTTTTGATAGCCAACTTGGAATCAATTGATCACTTTTGAGTCACTAGCTATTTAAGACAACTAAGAGTACAGAATGGACCAAGTCATAGCTGATTTGGTAAAAGTGGGAGGCAAGTGAGTCATTCTCCACTAGTAGAAACTATAAGCTAAGGCAGTGTCCCACTCATAGTGACCCTACTTACAACAGGTGAAACACTATTGTCAGTGCTTCTCTGCTATTCATACGGTTTTCAATGGCTGATTGTTTTTTGGGAGTGGGTTGCCAGGTCCTTCTCTTAATCCTACAATATCTGAAATTCCCAGGTGTTCTCCCATCCAAGTACTAACCAGACCTGACCCCGCTTACCATCTGAGATCTGAGGGGATCGTATGCCACAGTGGCATGGCTGCAGGCTTAGTAGCTGCTAGTTTGTTTTTAGTCTAAAAATTAAGAGTACCAAAAAAGCTCTGAATCTCAGCATCTTCACCTTTTCAGGAATTCCTTATATATCTTACAAGATAATGAGATGAATAATAATACTGAATTTTACTGTCAGAATGACCTACCTTCAAATCTAAGCTTTGTGGCTTGCTAGTTCTGTGTGCCTTGGAAAGTGAAAAACTTCTAAACTCAGGTTCTTCACCTAAAAAAAATGAGATGTATAGGACTAAGCACTTCAGAAAGTGAACTCTACAATCACAACCCCACAATTTACTTAGTTATTTATATCTCTGATTTGGTGCCCTCATTTATAAAGTGGGGATAATTATTATAACAATTTTTGTAAAGTAGATTATTGTGAGGACTGAGTCTCTATATAGTGTCCTTAGAATAGTGTCTGACACATACTAAAGCCTGGTATTGTGCTTTGTTTTTATTATCTGCTATTTGGAGATCTTGAGACTCTTTTGAAATGAGATCTCACTCATCTGAGACATTAAATATTATTATGAATAATCATTATCTGCATGTGCATACCACCATCTTGTCCAAATCTTCCCCATATTTTCTGAAGGACTTTAAAATATACCTTCACAAGCATTAAGAAAACAGTCATCAGTATGATCATCACAATTTCCACAAGATAGTATTAATACATTTTTCTTCCTTTTTTGGTTTATCATACTTTTTTCTTCTTTCCTTACCTCCTTTCCTCCTTCGTTGCTTCCTTCCTTTCTCCTTCTTTCTTTCTTTCTTCTTTCTTCTTCTCTTTCTTTTTCTTTTTTCTCTTTTCTTTCTTATTTTTCTCCTTCCTTTCTTCCTTCCTTTCTTCCTCCCTCCCCTTCTCCTTCCTTCCTTCCTTCCTTCCTTCCTTCCTTCTTTTTTATAGTACTGCAGATTGATCACAATGCCTTGCACGAAGCAAAGTGCTCTACCACTGAGCTACATTCCCAGACCTTTACATTTTTTTTTAATTTTTAAGACATGGTCTTCTTAACTTGCATAGGCTACATCTGTCTTTGAACCTGTCGTGCCCCTGTCTCAGCTTCCCAAATTGTTGGGAATACAGGCATGTGCCATGGTGTCCAGCTGGCCCTTGGTATTTTACATGAAATATCAGCAAAGCCTCTTAAAAGGGCTCTGTTGCCCAAAGTCTGTCAATCAAGGTTGCTAAAGATTCCTGTTCTTGTATTGGGTTCCTAACAGACATGGAGTGAACGGCAGGAGTAACTCTGTAATATTCTGTAGCACTTTCTCACCTGACTGCAAAACACTCCTCATATCCCAAGATCCATACAGGTCCTCAAGACTTAACTCCTAACCCTCACTTCTCCAGGCCTCTGGCCCAGCCCATGGTCTGAAGCCCATGGTCAAACCCAGGCTCCTCCTTTTCTCTGAGGTCGTCTTTCTCCTCACATATTCCAGGCCTGTAATGGAATCATGCTTAAATAACTGGGTGAAAATTGAAAACTTCATTAATGCTAATTGTATGTTCTTTCATGTAGACCAACAGAATCTGTTTAATTTTATATAAATTTATAAAAATTGTCCAATATGAACTTGCATATTTAAAGGCTCAGAGACTATTTCTAAACAATCATAGACCACTGTTTGTAAAACACTGCTCCCTTTTTATACAGACATATTTCTTGCTTACCTTTCATGATGAAAGGACTAGTTTGACACAGCACTCCATCCACTACTACACTCTTGAATAGTAAACTTTTCTGAGCTTTTTATGACCACCAATAATTTATATAAATAACAAGAGCATTGAAGTGCACACACTGCAGTTCTAGCATAATGAAGGCACCATTATATTTAGCTTAGTAAGTAAGCATCCTGAATAAAATCCACCAAGAAATAATAAAAATAACAACTACTTCTTGTGCTTTATTCTTTTTTGTACCTTAGTTCATGTAATTCCAAATTGAAAAGCAGTAATTCTTCAACTCCAAAATTCTCAATGCTATGCATCCTAAAGTTATATTAATCACTTTCCTAAGTACACTGTTTTAAGTTATTTAAAATGTCTAAATGTCTTATCATGAACTCCTACCCACCTTTCAAAGAAGGGGCTTTTTTATGTGGCTTCAGTCATACTTTTATTGTCTGCCAGCATGTTGATTACAACCTTTACCATAGAAAGTACACATGCATATATGATGTTTCAATAAAACATGTGCCAAACCATAGCGATAAGACATTGTCAGTGTAGGTTAAAAATAGTCATTTCATTATTATGTGTATGCTTTTGTAAGACATGCAAATGACCAAGTTGTCTTAAAATAGTAAAAGTCAAATTGGTAATATAAATGTAATTTATATCAAGTATCAATTTAAATCAAGTAATATAAATGAATTTTCAAATATTAATGAAAACCTGAAAATGTTACTCAGGCGCAAAGATGCTTAAGATGTCCATTTGAAACAGAGCAATAAGATTTTGTAAGTCTCACAAAGTCAAACCCTAAGATTGAGGTAGATAATTCAGAGTGATTACTGCTAGCACAACAAACTTCAGAGGTGCTCATCCAGGACAAGATTATGAGTGAGAACATATCCTTGCTTTCTAATGTCATTTTTACCATATTTTCATCCACAAAATGTAAAGCTATTGCCATTTTCTTGGCTTCTTTCATTATGCAGTTCACTTATCTTCTTCAAAATGCACTGTCTCTTTGAGGGAGTTTTATAATATTTATAATAACAGAACACTTTGAACTTATAAAATTGATATTCTTTATGTGCACTGGCATTATTTAAATCCTAATGATGACCCCTGGAATAGATGTATTAAAAAATCATACCAAAACTGTAATTTAAAATTAAACTTTTAAAAAGAATTATTATCCACAATATAGTCTTTCTACATTTCAACAATTTTAATATTTTTAATTACCTAACGCATTTAATCATGAAGGCAGGGATTTTTGTTAACCAAGTTATTTATGCTGACTCATCAAATATTTACTGCTGCTTTTGTTATGTGCTTCATTCTATTTGTGTTAAATGACCTTTAGGCTCTAGTCTAAAGCAATAAAGAGAATGCTTCCTGTCTTATTGATTAGGAAAGACCTATTTTCACACTAATAAAATGTGAAGCCCTGTTTAATAAAATACTTTTCTTCTACCAGTGGTTGTAGGTGAACCAGAGACTTGACAACGCTGACAAAGGTCAACTGAAGGGACAGAGGTCAGATCTGCAGTAAATCAACTTCCAGGAACAAATCACTGGACACTATAAAAATCAAAAGTGGTTCTTTAAGAGACCAACTTGACCCTCCTTAACCAGAAAATAACATCTGACCTGGTAGTGAAATTTATCACAACATTTCAATTAAAACTTGGCAGGCACATGAGCAATACACTGATCTTCCACAGTTGACCTTGTTATTGGAAAAACAGATATTCTTACTTCATATTGTCTACTAAATATGATCTGTACAATAGTTTTCTCAGCCACATGAAGTTTTTTGGAAACTAAATTGAAATGTTAACATATGGATAAAATGGAACTTTGCATTAATTATTTTCTGTTCCATTCTTTCAGGTGTCTGTTTCTTTATGGGATTAAAAAACAGCCTATTAATATTATCAATTAATAAATAATCTGAATAAAGTTTTAATTCACATAAAAGTTGAGAGTCTATCATGTCAAACAAATGCATTCTTAGGTATCTCCACTTTTGTTTCTTCAATTCCTTTTGTATTTATATTCTAGGTCTGAAGTAACCTTAGTTGGTCATGAGGTTTTCCTCCCTTTCCTTCAAAAGTATCATAAAAGCCAAGAGAAAAATTATCTTATACATGCCAGAGGTTTTTTTGTATTTTAATTGTGACCTTAATATATAGTATAAAGTATAATATTTTAAGATGACTTTTGAAACTAAATAAAATGTGTTGTCTCAGCAGTTCTCACTACAATGCAAATACTAGGAAAATGTGAACGATTTAGTTCAAATGATACTGCATTTTTGAAAAGTGGTCTTCATAAACACAAAACAATATTAAATTGTGTAATAGTTAACTGCCTTGAATTATTTCATTGTGCATCAAGGCACATATATACAATAAAAGTCATAGGAGACAGAGACATTACTTTCTCATTTGCCTGAGTTAACTTTGTGCCCACCAAAAGCAAATCAGTATACGTTTCCTTCATCTGTAGAATCATAGGGCTGAAATAATTTTTAAGGTCTCTTTTAGTTCTAAAAAATCTCTATTTCAAATATAAAATACCTTATTATCCCAATTTGTTGCAGATTCAAGATAAAGCTTAGAATTTTCTGACATCTAGAAATTGTTTGTTGATAGGTGCCATCAAGTCGTGTCTGACTCATAGCGACTTTCAATGGCTGATTGTTTTGAGAGTGAGATTAGGAAGCCTTAAATTTATAGATCTCGATAATACTTCAGAAAAGAACCACCATGTACAAGTTGCTTAATCTATGCAGAGAACTGTGAAAATCAAATAGACTTTGGAGCTATTACACTTGAGTTAATAGAAGGAAAATAAGAAGGAAGTAGATATGCTCATATCTTCATTATTAGACAGATATCTGTTCATAAACATACTAATTTTAATATTGTTGTTGTTGTTAGGTGCTGTCTAGTAGTGTCTGACTCATATCTACCCTCATAGGGTTTTCAATGGCAGATTGTTTTCAGGATTGCCTTGGAAGTGGGTTGCCACGTCCTTCTCCCATTTTTGTGGTGCTGGGAATCAAACTCAGGACCTCAGGGACTGCAGAGTGGCTCTCTACCAACTGAGCTAAATCCTACCCCTAATTTTAATATTAATTACATTAAAATATATAATTACATTCTGTATCAACCAATTACCTTATAACAGGTCTTTGTGTTTGTGTTAACATTTTTATCTTAATCAAGTTGGAATTTATCAGTGATGATGTAATCAACACAGGTTCATAAGTAAAGACCTAATACAAGCTTTATATATAAGAAAGACCAAGCAATACCCTAACGTTGCAAATAAAAGTTTTGCAAGATACCAAGTAGAGAAAAGTGGTGGGAGAAATCAAGGCAGCATGTGACACAGTAAAATAGTGTTCTACCCTGGAAGGAAGTGGCAATAATAATATCCCCTTGCAAACTGTGATTTAGTTTCAGGCAAACAGCACCTGTTATTGCATTAACATTTTACACTTGAATTATTTTTGACTATTTTAATTTGTAACTTCTTTTTGGATAGCAAAAGCTGATTTAAAATAGGAGAGGGGGATGCAACCTTGGGAGATCCTGTCAATTTGGAAGGGCAGGTAGAGTGTATTTCTAAGACAAATGGAATAGCTGGATAAAGACTTAAGGAAGGGTAGAATGTAGGATATTCCTTTCAAAAGGATAGGATAGCTGTGCAGACAAATCAAAAGTCTCTGAAGTGAGTTGAAATTGGAGAGGTTGACAAGATTAAAATACTCTTGGTAATGTTGCCTCAGGCCTTTATTATGACTTTGAATTACTCCACTATTTAAAATGAATTTTTAAATTAACTATTTACAACTTACCTGCTAACAAATAAATATATTTACATTTTCAATTCACAACTTTGCCATTCAACATACTTCTGAAAGTACTCTCTTGGGGCGAGGCAGCCATTAAGATTCCCAGCTCAGAACTCTCTTCAAAAGAACCCTCTGTAAGAAATATAATTAGCTGCCAGCTTCCAAGGATCACCCCTTTTGATGAATCAAGGTGCTCAAGGGAGGCCACACTTAACAACAATGTGTGCTGCAGTCTCCCAGTGACTAAGCACTGCAGGATGTACTTGAGCATGGCCATTCTTGCTTGACCTGGGGTTCTTATGGGCAACTCTTGCTTGGGGACTCCTCATCTACCTGGTTGACACTTCTCCAGAACTGTGCTGTGAGCTAGAACTTGGGGCTTTTCCTATCTAATCCTGCTTTCTGCTTCTCATCTCTAAAGGCCCAGACTGGAACAGGGTCTGAAGGCTCTCTCCACCTGCTTGGGCTCCATGCCTCATTGTTATACCTGGGTGATTTACTTGGTTTATCACTTGCGTGTCTAATCTGTCTTGGTTTCTATTTATCAGAGGTCACTAATTGACATAGGGGGTCCTTTTCATTTCTTACAGGTATATATTCAAGTCAATAAATCATTTTCGACTAAAAGATTCATAGATTTTCTATTCTTATAACTCATAATACAGTTTCTTAGATTACTTCTAGTATTTAACAATCATAAATGAAAAATATATTAATTCAGAAGTCAACACATTAAAAGCTTATATTTCTCTTTGCTTTTCTAAGTCAATATGAATTAAGAGCATGCCTCTAAATAATTGAAAAACATGCAAACGTTTACAAATTTTGAAAAAAAAAATAGTTTCATATTGTGGAGCTTGTGACATAAGATAAAATTCTCTACTCTATCATCAAAAATCTTAGTAATGATGTTAATTGCATATTATCTACTGGTCAATTAATATGTGTGAATTATGTAGTCTCTATAGGGAAGTCTATTGTCCCATAAATATAAAATAACTACAGATTGATTCTATAAAGTGTTGTTTGCCATAATTAAAGGAGTGCTTGTCTTGAAATGTTTGTGGTACTTTACATGATTTTTTCTTTAAGAATTAGAAAATTTTCTAAGTACCAGTTGATGATATCATTTAGATATTGTCTGTGGATACTAATAATGCCATACGGAGGTCAATTAAAGGTATTGTGAATAAAATTACAGACTTTTAGAAGATATATTTTTATTATGTGGGACAAATAGTTCAGTAATTAATGACATGATGATTAAATGTCCATGAGCTGGTTTTTCCATGATGAATAAGTGTTTTGACACTGGTAAGTGTTCATACAATTGATAAATACCTAATACAGCAAAAATTCTCTGAACACCTAAAATAGAGAGTTTAAAAGAAAGTATAATAAAAGGATTACTGACAAGTAATTTTTAAATAAAAATTAAACACAAAGCAAAGAACTGAGTAGCCTATGGTTTGTGATAATTTTGGGAAATTAAAGACATTTATGTAAAGTTTTAGTACTCTATACTTCATACATTTATGAATAATGAAATTTGGTGACAAGGACAAAGATCTTAACAAAAGTGTATAATTCACCATAACATTTTACAAAACACAAGAAACCATAAATTGCTGGATGCCTTGGCATATGCCTATCATTCTGGTGACTTAGGAGGCTAAGGCCACAGGACTATGAGTTTGAGGCCAGAGGCAGCCTGTGTTACTTAATGAGACCCTGTCTCAAATAATTTTTAAATGTTTTTAAAAGGATGGGAGATTGAGGGTACAGGTCAGTCAAAGAATACTTGCCTAACATGCACAATGTCCTGAGTTCCACACCCCAGTACTGAAGAAGAAAATCATAAATTCTGTGATTTGTGCCTTTTCATAAACCTCAAAACTACTGGAGAGAATATTTTCTCTTATTTCTATTACAGTATTTTTCTCTGAATATTTTATTTAAAGTGATCACTTCTGAAGACTATAACAGCAATGACTATCAATGATATTTATCTCTAGGAAGTAAGGATGGGGTATAAGGAGTATTTTCTTTTCTTATATTTAGTAATATTTTTAATAATAAACTTAAACTAGCTTCGTATCTAGAAAAAAATGGAAACTATAAAAGTTGGTCCAAATTCTCAGTATGTGCATTTTTATACTGTAACTTTCTGAAATAAATTCAGTAGTTAAAATTATAATCATACAATCATTTAGTATGTGTAATATTTATACATGAATTGAATTTAAGAATTAATATGTTCAAAATGCCAGCCATGGTGCCAACTGCCAGTAATCAACTTGCTGAATAGGATGAGAGGGGCGGATCTCGAGTTCTTGAGGCCAGCTTGGGCTATACCTTTATGGGCTGAGGTTTAACTCAGTTGGTAGAGTGCTACTGTACACTCTGAAGACCCAAGTTTGATCCCCAGCATTGCAAAAAATGGAAGAAGAGTGTGGCAATTCACTCTCCAAGCAATCCTGAAAACAATCAGCCATTGAAAACCCTGAGGGCTGCTATGAGTTGGACTCCACTCTATGGTACCTGATAACAATGTTCAAAATTTCAAATTCTTGTAATTTTCCAGAAATTTGGAACAGAGGTGCCTAATCTACTCACAATGATCAGGCAGGGATTTCCTGTGGAGATATCATTGGGGCTATAGTTAAGTATATTTTTAAAACCTTGACTATCTTATCCTATGCCAGGTAGTAGTTCATGCTAAAGTGGTTATATGTTTCAAGTGATTATTTCCAGTCTCTGCTTATCAGACACTTGAAATTCCCCTTATATCTAGTATTTATTATTGCATTATGCTGAATCATATCTACAAATATGATTAGAAAAATTTTAGCTACAGTATTTATAAGCCAAGAAAACACATCCTTCTGAGTACCCCTGCCTTTTCATTTGCTTTATTTCTGAAGCAACCTGGGTCCTTTCTGTGCAGTGTATCTTTTATCTTTATGTAGAAAATAATATTTAAAAAAGGTTAAAATAGTAGTATTAAAACTAAGTGGTAATATTGTGGATATATATTCAACAGCGGTTAAATATAAATATGATAAACTATTGATAGAGGTTAGTTTAGACTGTTGATATAACAAGTCAATATAAATACAAGGGCTTGAACAACACCATCTGTTATTTTACTGCCCTATATGTCTGTCATAAGTCCAAGCAACCTTTAACTAGACTAAGGTCAAAGTGTCTGAAGGTCTCCCTTTCTCTCTAGAAATTTTGGGGGAAACTCTATTCCCTTGCTGTTTCAAATTTCTAGGAACTCTCCGTGCTCTTTGGCTCACAGCCTCCTTCCCACTTCAAAACCATCAACATTGAATCTCTGTGATCACTTGCTGTCCGCATCTTCTACACACAGCTGGGAAAGTTTCTTCCCTTTTAAGGGCTTAAATCTATTATATTGAGCCCATTAGATAATCAAGGATAATCTCTACTTCTCCAAGTCTTTAATTTAATCTCATTAGAAACATCCCTTTTGACTTGTAAAGTAACATTGGCAGGTCCTGAGGATTAGGATGTGGATAGCATTTGGCAGTGGGGAGGGTGGGCACATTTTCTGTTCCAGGTGTCACATTCTGTTTAACTTTTCAGGTTCATCTGATTGTTGAAAATGAAAATTTAAGGCAAGATAGAGAGTGAAGTTAAATTAAATATTACTATGCCACATTATTCCAGATCTTCCCTTTAAAAATATACTCATTCAAAATGTACAAAACTTGTCATAGACCTCAAACAACAGTCCTTCCATAGGCTCCACAGGATGTGGTTTGAAAATGATCAGCATATTATGTTAGAAATGACCATGTGATGATTCAAAATTTATAGCAATAACTCATGTAGTAGAAACAAAATTAATCATAACAATTTGTAGCATGGCTTTGTATATGTTACAATCTATAAATATTTCAAATATAAATTAGTAATAAAATTCTAAATGAAATTTTCAAATGCTCAGAACTAGGACTAATAAAATTGTTGACCTTCTGTATTAATTATTTTTCCTTTTAGTTTGTTATCAAATCATAACAAAGCAGTGCAGATAAGATACTGTGGATATGGAGAAAAGGGAGCAGATGAGATTCTCTAGTATTTCTTTTGGTCCTTATGAAGCAGAGCCTAAAGTTATGTGCTCAGTGCAAACTGCAGTAGTGTAAAATACTCCCCAGGTCAGAAAGGAAAGGTAACAGAGTCTCTGTCCTTTGCACCTTTAAGTTTGGACAACAGTGATGTCAGCATTTAATGTTGTCCCTACTATTTTTTAAAACAGATTCTTTTTTATGTCATTGTTAGATTTTTCAGTCTTTGATTTCTCACTGGACATATGGAGAGGCTTGGTTTATATGGAGGACATATGGAGGTCATGGTTTATAATTTTAACATAAATTTAACATTTTTGATACTTAATACAGACTTTTGGTACCGAAAGGCAATAGATAATTTAGCATTCTGGGTGTTTCAGTACATGTTAGCAAAACTCTTCTTGCTAGGAATAGTAAATATGACTCATGAAGGTACTTTCCTTTCACAAGGAACAACTTCCAATTCTAATTCCAACAAAATGAATCATTTAGCATATATTAATTCAAGGTAGTGGACTGGCTCTATCAAAATGGAAAACACTAGCCTGTGTCCTGCTGCATATTCATTAATACGTTGCACAGATAATAGAGGGATCCAATAGTGAAATGGTTTGTGGGTACTGAAAACCCATGCTGTGGTGATCATTTCTGAGTAGAGCAACAAGTGCAGGGCTTTCCTGGAGAGTCATGGATGAAAAGGAGTTTGAGGTAGATAGTGCTGAAGAAGAAAACAAAATTGGAAATGGGGTAAATGTATTCAAAGAAATATTGAAATGTTTTCAGATTAAACTAAAAGGCAAGAATAACCAATTATCCTAATGTAGAGGTCAATTGCAACTCAGTATCAGAATTGCATCAAGTATCAGAAAACTACAGATTATGGTGGTGAAAATTTGTAGTCCAATTATTTTAGCCTTGTTGTTGTTGTTAGGTGCCGTCAGTCGGTATCCGACTCATAGGGACCCTCATAGGGTTTTCAATGGCTGAGTGCTTCGGGATTGCCTTGGGAGTGGATTGCCAGGCCCTTCTCCCATTTTTTGCGGTGCTAGGAATTGAACTCGGGGCCTCAGAGACTGCAGCACAGCACTCTACCCACTGAGCTAAATCCCAGCCTATTTTAGTCTTAGCCACACCTTTATTTCCATGCAAAAATAACAAACATTTTGTACTCTTCTAATACAGAAGAGTATATAACCACACGCTCTTCCTGAATCAATCTAGCAATAAAATACAGAAAGCCAAAAGAATAACGTGTGTAGAAAATCATGGAAACACAGAATGCTTTTTTTTTTCTTTTTTTTCTTTTTCTTTTTCTTTCTTTTTTTTTTTTGTGGTGTGTGGGGATTGAACCCAGGGCTTCACACATACTCTGGAAGTGTTCTACCACTGTTCTGCATCACCAGCCCATTTTTATTTTTTATATTTTGAGTCAAGATGTTGTACGTTATGTAGGCTGCCTCTAGCCTTCAAATCATGATCCTCTTGCCTCTATATCTCAAGTAGCTGGGATCACAGGTGTACCCCTTTATACCAAGCCAGAATACTTTTTAATACTTGTTATTGTCAGATTAAATAGTAAGCTAAATAAAGTTATAAAAAATTTGGTTAACTTAATTAGCATGCTGTTATTTCAGATATATAACTTTAATAAGTGCCTTTCAACCAGAAAGCATAACTTTTCTACTAATACTCATTATACATTTATAGTTATCTAATATGAAGTAAGCCATAAAAAATCAAATATCAAAATTTACAAGATACTCATTTGGGTATCAGTAATGAAGACGAAGAATAAGAAGATATGAACAATATTGGTCATGGAGGTGCACAATTGTAATCCCAGAGATCTTGAGTTTGGTGCCAGAGGCAGCCTTTATAAATTAGCAGGACCCTATCTTCAATAAAAAAATAAAAAGTGGGCTGGAGATGCAGCCTAGTGGTAGACCACTTGCAAAGCATGTGCAAGGTGCTGGGTTTAAATCACAAGTTCCACAAAAATCAACCAGTCAATCAATCAATAATGACAAGATACATAAAATAAAAAAAAAATCCTTATAGTTAACTTTGCTTTCAAATGGTTGCCTCACAAAATATATTATTGGTGTTAGGTGCTGTCAAGTTGGGTCTGACTCATAGAGACCCTGTGTATAATAGAAACTCCCTGATTCTGTGCCAGGCACATAATTTTTTTATGTTTAAGCCCATTGTTTCAGCCACTTTGTCAATCCATCTAGTTGAGGGCTTTCCTGTTTTTTTTAATTGGAAATTTTTAATGTACACCTTAATGTGATTCATTCTGACAGGATTTTCACTGTGACATTTCCATATATGAATTTTGTTGTACATTACATGGATAAATTTCCCTTTATCCTCTTGTGCACTTCCACCCCTCATCCCACACCCCCACCAAAGACTGCTCTTCCATTTGCTTGTCTTTTTATGGTAATATTTTTCAATATATCCTTGTG
Organism: Pedetes capensis; assembly: GCA_007922755.1. Lineage (NCBI taxonomy): Eukaryota > Metazoa > Chordata > Mammalia > Rodentia > Pedetidae > Pedetes > Pedetes capensis. The sequence goes on from VMDO01007317.1 coordinate 83,494, forward strand.
TTCCAATTATGTTTAAGATGAAAACTTTTTCTGTAGTGAACTTTCTATTTACATTGTCAGTACTATTATATGAATTTTCCAGCCCATCTATACTATTACCATTCTTTGGTATTATTGGTGTCATTATAATTATTTCCAGGACAATTAAAGTTGGGCTGTTCAGACTGTGGTCACCCTCTTCCACATTTTGCATTCCTCCTTGTTCCTCCTCTCCCCTCTTGCCTCTCCCAGGATTTCCTCCTTTTGCTAGATCTCTCCCTCCTTCTTTTGCATTCCCCAAATTGTCCCTTCTCCGCTAGGTAGACTTTAGGTTTTTTTTATTTATTTTTTATTATGTTCTGACCTCCCCATAGAATTTTTCCCTTCTTAAATTTTGATCAGCTCCCATATATAAGTGAGAACATATGGTATTTCTCTTTCTGAGCTTGTGTTCATTCATTTAAAATAATTTTCTCCAATTCCATCCATTTTGCTGCAAATGGCATTATTTCATCTTTTTTGATTGCTGAGTAGTATTCCATTGTATATATGTACCATAGTTGTTTTTATCTATTCTTCTGTTGATGAGCACTTTGGTTGGTTCCATATCCTTGCTATTTTGAAAAATGTTACATTGAACATGGAGATGCAAGTGTCTCTGTGGTATGATGACACATCTCCCTTTGGGTAAATTCCCAATAGTGTTATAGTTGTGTCATACTGTAGATCAATTTTTAGTTTTTTAAGATGCCTCCATATTGATTTCCAAGGTGATTGGACTAATATACAGCTCCATCAGCAGTGTAAGAGTGTTCCCTTTTCTCCGCAACCTTGCCAGCATTTGTTGTTATTTTTTTTATTGATCTTGGCCATTCATACTGGTATAAAGTGGACTCTCAGAGGAGTTTTAATTTGCATTTCCCTAATATCTAGGGATATTGAGCATTTTTTTCATGTGTTTCATGGATTTACAGGCCTCTTCATTTGAGAACTGTCTATTCAGTTCCTTTGCCCATTTGCGTACTGGGTTATTTGTTTTCTTGGGTATATTTTTCTTAAGATCTTTGTAAATTCTGGAAATTAGCCCTCTGTGCAATGTATAGGAAGAAAAAATTTTTTCCCATTCAGGGGGGGATTTCCTTGACTCTGTTGGTTGTTTCCTTTGCTGTACAGAAGCTTTTTAACTTCATGTAATCCCATTTATCTATTCTTGTTGCAATTTCTTGAGCAATTGTAGTCCTATTAAGGAAAACTTTCCTATGCCTATATATTGGAGCATATTACCTATCCTATCTTTTACTGCTTTTAAAGTTTCTGGTTTTATGTTGAGTTCTTTTATCCATTTTGAGTTAACTCTCATGCATATTGAGAGATTCAGGTTGGTTTTCATTTTTCTGCAAGCAGATGCCCATGTTTCCCAGCACCATTTATTGAAAGGGCTATCCTTTCCCCAATTTACTTGCTTTGCTCCTTTATGAAAAATTAGGTGGCAATAGGTGTGTTGAAGTATTTCTGGTTCTTCTATTCTGTCCCACTAGTCTTCAGGACTATTTTTGTGTGAGTACCAAGCTGGTTTTGCCACCACTGCCCTATAGTATAGCTTAAAGTAAGGGATTGTGATCCCACCTGCACTAATTTTTCAGCTTAAGAGCATTTTGGCTATACATGGTCTTTTGTCATTCCATATGAATTTTTGGATCATTGTTTTCTATTTCTGTAAAGTCAGTCAATGGAATTTTAATGGGGATTGCATTAAATCTATAAATTGCTTTGGGTAGGATAACCATTTTTACTATATTGTTTCTCCCTATCCAGGAGCAGGGAAGGTCCTTCCATTTTTAATATCCTCTATGATTTCTTTCTTTGAAGTTTTGAAATTTTCCTTGTACAGATCTGAAGGGTCTTTCGTTAGATTGATTCCAGGGTATTTAATTTTCTGGTGGGCTATCATGAAAGGTATTTCTTCTGTAATTTCCTTCTCTTCCTACTTACAGTTGATGTAAAGAAAAGCTATTGATTTTTGTGTGTTGATTTTATATCCTGCCATTTTCCTGAAGGAGTTGATTAGATCTAAAAGTTTTCTGGATGAGGTTTTGGGGTATTTTAGGTATAGAATCATGTCATCAGCAAATAAGGATATTTTGACATCTTCATTGCTAATCTATATCCCTTTCATTTCTTTCTCTTGTCTGATTGCCTTGGGGAGGAATTAAATTACTATGTTAAATAGATAAGAGATAGTGGACATCCTTCCCTTGTTCTAGATCTAAGAGGAAATAGTTTCAGTTTTTCTCCATTTAATATAATGTTGTCTGTAGGTCTGTCATAGATGACTTTTATGATGTTAAGGTATGTACCTGTTATACCTATCTTCCCCAGGGTTTTTATCAGGAGAAGTTTTTGCACTTTATTGAAGGCCTTTTTCGCATCAATTGAGATGATCATGTGGTTTTTGTTTGCCAGTTTCTTGATGTATTGGATTCCATTAATTGATTTCTGTATGTTGAACTAGCCTTGCATCTGTGGAATAAATCCCACTTTGTCATGGGGAATAATCTTTTTAATATGTTGCTGGATTCTGTTTGTCAGTATTTTGTTAAGGATTTTCACATCTATATTCATAAGGGAGATGGGTCTATAATTCTCTATCTTAGATGAATCTTTTCCTGGTTTAGGTATCAGGGTGATGGTAGCTTCATAGAATGAATTTGAGAGTGTTCCCTCCTTTTCTACTTTTTGGAATAATTTGAGGAAGACAGGTGTTATATCTTCTTTGAAAGTTTGGTAAAATTCTGCTGTAAACCCATAAGGACCTGGCTTCTATTTGTTGGGAGGATTTTTATTACCTTTTCTATTTATGTATATGTAATGGGCTTGTTTAAGTCACTTATGTCTTCTGGGGGCTGGGATTTAGCTCAGTTGGTAAAGTGCTGTGCTGCAGTCTCTGAGGCCCTGAGTTCAATTCCTAGCACTGCAAAAATAGGAGAAGGACCTGGGAATCCACTCCCAAGGCAATCCTGAAACAGTCAGTCATTGAAAACCCTATGAGGTTCACTATGAGTCGGATACCAACTCAACAGCACCTAACAACTACAACAACAATGTCTTCTGGGGTTAGCTTTGGTAAGTACTATGTGTTAATAAATATATACGTTTCTTCTGTATTTTCATATTTTGGGGAATAGAGTATCCCATAGTAATCCCTGATGACTTTCTGCATTTCATTTATGGACCCATTTTCCTTCCTAATCCTCACTATGTTAGCTTTTCCTTTTTCTTTTTGATGAGATTGGCCAGAGGAGTGTCTATTTTATTAATCTTTTCAAAGAACCAGCTCTTAGTCTTATTAATTTTTTGAATTATTTTTTTGGATTCTAATTGAGATATTTCACCCTTTATTTTTATAATTTCTTTTTGGATGCTCCTTTTAGGATTGGTTTGTTGTTGAATTTCTAGTTTCCTTAAGGTGTGTCATTAGGTCATTTATTTGGCTCTTCTCTACCTTATTGATGAAGGCACTTACTGCTATAAACTTCCCTCTTAAAACTGCCTTTGATGTATCCCATATGTTTTGGTAGGACATGTTTTCATCCTCATTTGATTGTAGGAATTTTTTAAGTTCCATTTTGATTTCCTCAACAACCCATTGATCATTCAGAGGTGTATTATTTAGTCTCCATGAGTTTGTAAATTTTCTGGAATTATTCTTGCTATTGAGCTCCAATTTTATTCCACTATGATCCAATAAGGAACAGGGGATAATTTCTACTTTTTTGTATTTGTTAAGGGAATCCTTATGGACTAGCATATGATCTATTTTAGAAAACATTCCATGTCAAGCTGAGAAGAATGTGTATTCCTCATGATGTGGATGGAATATTCTGTATATATCTGTGAGATCCAATTGTTTTAGGGTGGAGATTATATTCGTCATTTCTCTATTGAGTTTCTGTTTTCATGACCTGTCTCTTGATGAAACTGGGGAATTGATATCCCCCATTATTATCGTGTGTGCTCCAATAAAGTACTTTATGTTCCATAAAGTTTGTCTTATAAAGCTAGGCACCCCAGTATTTAGGGTGTAAATATTTACAAGCGTTATTTGTTCCTGATTTACTGTTCCTTTTACTAAAATGTATTGTCCTTCTTTGTCTCTTCTAATTAGTTTTGGATTGAAAGTTTATCTGATATTAGAATTATAACACCAGCTTCTTTTTGTTTCCCCCCTGCTTGGTATATTGTTTTCCAGGCCTTAATTCTCAGTCTATTGAAGTCTCTGTGAGTTCAATGCATTTCTTGAATACTACATATTGAAGGTTTATGTTTTTTCATCCAATTAGCCAATCTCTCTCTCTTAATTGGTGAGTTAAGACCATTTACATTAATAGTGATTATTGAGTAGTATCTATTGTTATTCATCCAATTGTTACATGTTACTGGTTTATGAATCCTGGTTGCTTTGTTCCTTTCTTGGATTGTACTCATCTCAGCTAACCAAGTTTTAGGTAACCTATATACAGTTGTCTTATCTCTCCTGGATGTGATAATTGATTTACAGTCCTCTGTAGAGCTCCTTTGGTGGCTGCAAATCATATGAATGTGTCAATATCATGGGATGTCTTATACTCCTCATCTATTTTCAAAGATAATTTTGCTGGATATTGTATTCTTTATTAGAAATTGTTCTTTTTTAGGATAAGAATTAGAGCCATGATATGTCTTGGGGTTGACCTATTTTGATCTGATCTGGATGGGGTCCTGAATAATGTTTCAGTTGCATATTTATCCATATCCTGGATTATCTCTGGAAAGTTTTCCTTGATGATATCATATACTAGATTTTCTAGTCCTCTGGTGGATCTTTCCTTTCCTTCAGGGACACCCTGAATTCTTAAGTTTCATTTTTTTTCATTCTGTCTGAGGTTTCTTGGCAATCTTTTTAAAATTCCTTCATCATTGTTTCAATTTCTGACTGTATGTATTTAATTTCTTGGATTGAGACCTCAGAATCAGAAATTCATAGTTCAGCTTCATCCAGTCTCGATGAAAAGTATTCTTTTGCAGGGTTTAATTCATTTAGTTTGGATGGCATCAATGATTGTCGCTTGAATTTTCTTAATCATTTCTATCTGGGAGGATAGAATGGACTCCAGATGAGTTACCTTCATTTCAAGGATTTCAAGGGTGCTGGTGGTATTTTTTTTTTATTTTTCTTAATATATTAATAACCATAACTCTGAATTCCAATTCAGATATCTCTAGGAGTTGAGATTCATTGGAGGAATTTGTTGGGGGGCTTTGGTCTGTGAAGTCTTCACATCCAGCCTGTCCCTTTGTGTTTCTTGTAGGTTTACTTTGCTCATATTATGGTCTGGGAAATAGATTTCATCTCTCCTAAGTGTTCAGAACTTCTTCATCTGTTATTCCTTTGAGTTTGTGTGGTGGTGAATCTCTGCCACTTTGTTTTGGCTTTCAGCTCCATATTTTACAGCTTCAGAACCCTAGATAATGATTTGTTGCAGACTCTGAATTCAGTTCTGTCCCATTCAGATTCCCTCTGATCCCTGAGATCTTAGACACTGGATTGTCTCCTGTGTGCAATATGATCCCTCAGTTGTTTAGTCTGTGGGGCTCTTACTCTAGTTCACCAGCCCTGCTTGACTCATACATAATGGGCTTAGTTGTTAAACAAATTTCCTAGGTTCAGTGGGCCATCAGCTCATGGCACTCTTATCTGCATCCTGTAGTCTCCACTCCTCAGTTTCCCATTCTCCAATTCACTATTCCAGTGGGGCTGAGGGCTAGGGAGGCAATAGACTCTTTTTCTGCTGGGGGATGAGATGAGGAAGATGATGGTGGAAGAGGGAGAAAGTGGAGAGAGAGAACAGAGACTAATAGAAATTAAAGTCAAAATTAAAATTCAAGTTATAATTTAAAGATAAAAGAATTAACTAAAATAGAACCAGATATATAGAATAATAAAAGGAGAAGGAAAATAGAAAAATGAAGAAAAAAGTGCACAAACACACACTCCCATACCAAAAAAAATAATAATAATACAAACACACATAAAAACACTTGTATACTGTCACAAGAGGTATCTGAACTATGAAGACAATAAGGATGAAGAGAACACTGCAGAACTCAGGCTGCCAGTGTTTTTGGCACTATCTGTGGCAGAGTTAAATCTTCTGAGAATGGCCTATCTCTCTTCCTTCAGGTGACTTCCTTCCTGCTGACTTGATGCAGGTAAGGAGCTTTTCCCTGCTAGTTTTTTTTTGTTGTTGTTGTTGTTAGAAGCAGGCTGCCTTAGGGGGTGGGGTTTCTGCGCAGCTTCCCTCTGCCAAGTGAATATGGTGAGTAGCCAGGCAATCCTCTGGGTTGAAGCAGGGCACTGGGTACCCTTAGAGGCTTCCTCACAAAATATTCCATCCCTGTTTTATTGTCAGAGAGGCAGTGGAACCTGTGGTACCCTTCCTGTGGGTGGGTGCACCTTAGGCATCACTGTGGGCCCCATGGAGTTTGGGTACCAATTCCCCAAATCAGAGTTCACTGCCCCAAAGTCTATGGTGGGGGTGGAGATACGGCTCCTATAGTGAAGTCTTTAATGCCAGACTTTCCATCCACTGTGCATTCCAAATCCCATTGTGGTCTCACCACTCTCACCCTTTAGCTGGCAGGATGATATCCGACTACCCCCGGTGAATCTGCAACCTGTCTGGCCTTGCAACAGTCTTGAATGAAACTGCCCTGGGATAAAGTGCATTGCTGCACCCCTTGCAGGACTGCAGTCGCACTCTCCCCATGTGGGGCTCATTTGCTTCCGCAGACCCTAGCCAATTTCATGGTGCAGTGAGATGATATTCAATCACCTCCAGTGGATCTGAGATCCAAGTGCATGTTTGCCCCTGTGTCTGTGAAAGTCGTGCCCGTGCAACTGCCTGCCACAATAGGAGGGAAGGAGCTGTGCCACAGCTCTGGGCGTGCTCTGCAGGTGCATATTCCCCAGCCCCTTCTGTGTTCACTCCTCATACCCAAGTCGCAATGGATGGGATGATAATGTATCACCACTGGTGGATCTGAGGCCTGCATTCCTGCATGAAGATCCTGCACCAGCTTAGAGACACTGGCTGCACTGTGGGCATCACTCAGAGAGGTCTGCTCTGCCTGCCATTTCAGGATAACTCACCCAGGGATTTCAGTCTGTGTCCCCTTGGCAGGTGTTGATGCCAAGGCTGTACTCCATGTAGGATCTGGGTACCCGTGGATGTGTGCATGGAATCTTCTCTGTGTGTAGGTGATTTACTGTCTGTGAAATGGCTACTCAGCTGCTGCCTTTTGTGTAGATCTTCTGGACTTTGATTTGTGATCTCAATGCTCATCTAGTTCTTTCTGCTATCTCTAATCTAAATTATTACTGTGTCTATCTAGCCAATGTGTGTTCTAAACTATTAAAGTTTCCTTTTGCTTCAGGTCAGAAGGCATGTGTTATCTGTCCCCGATCTTTTCTCTGCCCCCAGGTTTTCCTTTTTATCATTGACCTACAACTCTCTCAAACATGATGTCCTTCTCCAGGGATTTGTCCCTCCTGGCAACATGCCCAAAATATGTAAGATGTAGTCTAGCTATCCTTCCTTCCAAGGAGTACTCTAGTTTTACTTCTTCTAGGTTAGAGCTCTTGGTTCTTTTGGGTCATAAAATATAGTGACTGCCTAAGTTTTTTAAATTATTGCATTAGAAGACACATTGCCATTAATCCTTCTCAGAATACCCACTGCCTCACTTCCAACACAGTTATCCCATTCTTGCCACTTTCTGGAGCAATTTTGGAAGTCCTTTTTTATAAGTATCTGTAGTTGCACTGTCAAGGTTGCCTTAGTCAATGGATCAATTCAAAATGTTTAACTTTCATGGTCATTTTGACTTTGGGGGAGACCCAGAAGTTGCCCAGTGTCAGATCCAGTGAATAAAATGAATGAAGACACACAATGACTTTGTTGTTGTTATTGTTAGGTGCCGTTGAGTCGGTATCCAACTCATAGCGACCCTCATAGGGTTTTCAATGGCTGACTGTTTCGGGATTGCTTTGGGAGTGGGTTGCCATGTCCTTCTCCCACACAATGATTTTAGTTGACAGAAATTGCTATGTCAGAAGCAGATGTGTGGGACAGACCACTGTCATGATGGAAGATGAAACTATAGTCACATAAGAGGACTTCTAGAACTGCTTAAGAAAGTGGTAAGCACAACAGGATAAGTGTGTTCAATGTCAGGGAACTGTTTTGAGGGGGATTAATGGAAATCTGTCTTTTGCTGCAATATATACTTTTATTCAAGCATTCCTTGTATTTTTGAATACACAAAGTACATACGAAAACCAATGTTGTTATTGTTGGGTGCCGCTGAAATGAGTCCAACTCATAGTGATGCTATGTACAACAGAATGAAACATTCCACAACACTATGCTATGCCTGCCGTTATGTCTGTGTTTCTCTGTTATTCATAAGGTTCCTGATGGCTGATTGTTTTGAGAATGGGCTGCCATGTACTTCTCCCATTTTTGCTGTGTTGGGGATCAAACCCATGATCTCAGAACATGCAGAACAAGCACTCTCACAACTGAGCTAGACCCCAGTCGCAGAAAACCTAATAAGATTACATAAAATGTATGATCTAGATAAAAAGATATAAAATATTGGTGCATAGTTTTTCAATTAATAAATGAAAGTAAAAGAATAAAAACTAATTTGAAAAACTTAAAAGTGGGACAAACAAAATAAACCCAAACAAAGGAAGAGAAAATGATAGAAATTAAAAAGAAGGTTAAGAACATAATATCAAAGAATTGATAAAAGGATTATTGATATGTTTTTGTAAAAGACAAAACATTGTGAAAGATGATAATTAAAGACTATTTATAAAAATAAACATTA